>DWAN01003270.1:0-13680 GCA_018230445.1 Heliconius hewitsoni
CTCTGCCTACCCTGCTGTGTGCGGGATACAGCGTGAAGCTGATTTATTTTATTTAACATTCTCCATGTAATCTATTGAGAGATTTTGATGCAGAGAAAACTTAATAAATACATATGAATACATATTCGTAGATTTACTTCGTGGCGCAGCAACACAGCGCCTGACTCTAAACGCGACAGTTGTGGGTTCGATTGCCACTCGAAGGAGTAGTAGATAATTTTCATTTTCTCGCTCTGTCTGCCTGCAATATGCGGGATACAGAGTGAAGCTAATAAATAAATAAAAAGTACGTAATTATTGTCACGCGTGTCACGTTTACGAGTCTCGTATCTATATGTATATAATGCATCGTATATTCTTGATACTTAATGGTTTTCAGCGAAGACAGCGAATTCCCAATTGGAGACGCTTCGTATCCAACCACTATATAAGAACATGTTTTAGTAATAGCTTTTGATGGTAGAAAGGTTTTATTTCTATATTTAGAATACTAACGTAAGGTTATATCTCGCATAGCAGAGTAGGCAGAAGAAACCTACACTAGTTTCCAACCAACAGGACATACCATCCTCTACTTTCCTCCCGGATTTGACACACTACGAGTAGAATGGTGGAACTCAACAGGGAAATATAAACAAATCATTTATCCTAGTAGGAATCGAACCCGCAATCATCGCGTTTATTGTTAAACGCTTTGCTACTGAATATAAAAGTAACAAATAAAGCAATTATTCAACTCATTCAACAAATATTATTTCAAGTTACTTATAGAATATAGTTCTATAAAACTTACGATCTTGGCAAACAACGCAAATCCGAAATTATTGGAAAGTTGAAAGTGCAGCACTAAGGGGAAATGTATAGAAATGATTACGTGAACAACGTTAATTAATATTTTTTCTGCCCAAATAAATGATCTTTTATAATACATACTTATATAAAATTATTTTGTAACTTAATGACTAACAGAGAAATCACAGATGAGACTACTACTACTACTGGACTTAAAATGTAGAAAAATGGCATATAGATTAAGGAGCGTAAGGGACACTAAATCCTAAGACAAGATTTTTTGAATTTTCTACGACAGAAAAGCTGATCTTACATTTCATAGTCAACACGAACGAAAACGAAGTTCCAGACAACAAATAGCACAGTATATAAATAAAACAATCACCATTAGATAGCTGAGGACGACGGCCGGTGCTTGTGTAATATCCTGCGCCTATGTCCGTTCTGATATTGTTACACTGTACTCGTTAGATACACATCGTGTCGCTCAATGAATAGAATGACTTTCCTATTATTTTGTCGGTCTATTATTAATGATAATTATGAGAGATAAAAATTACTACAGATTTTAAATTTTGATCAATTAGAATCAATTATATTAGACTGTAAACGGTACGTTTGTGAGGTCGATTTCCATTTGTAAAAATGATTTATTTTCTCTCCATATTAATCTCCGAAAAAAAAGCAATGTCTCGAATATTAAGGGAATAATGGGAAAAGGAGTCTTAAGGTTCAAAGAGAATCTTAACTTTCTAAAATATATACCAATAACATTCATATGATATAATGACATTTCTTCAAACGAATAAGATTCGCTGTGATGAGTTTTCAAATTGCATTGTGTATAATTGAACGATTCCTTGTCTTACCCTGAGGGAGGTACCTCTAATGCTAGGCAAATTTAAATCGCTGCATTAAATCAAGCATACAACCCTACAACGCCAATTTGCTGCACGAAATGATCAATAAGGCTATGTTTTAGATTGATTTTCTTTCTTATTGTTCTTCAAGAGGGAGACAAAGTATGATGGTTTATCGATTTCTTTCTTTACTTTATTTTTCAGTTTAATTCTTTCCTACATATAGCAAGATAGGCAGAGAATTTGGTAATATAAAAACACTTGCCATCCGAATTAAACAAATTGGGATGTAAAGTGGCGCAACACAAGCCCTCATTTGGTAATTCGTATGTTTGCTGAACTAATACAGTTTAGTTGAACGCACTAATGTCATGAATTACCAGTTAGAATTGGAAAAAAAATTTAGTGTTCCATTTACATTATCCATTTACCGAGGAAGGCTGATACACTGTTAGTAACTTTTATTTGACCACACAAGCAACTCCACAGGCAAACGCTAGTATCAGGGTAAACGCTATCAGCTTCAAGCTGTATCCAGCACCCAGCAGGGTGAGAGAGGCTGAGGCAGCCTAATGTTAAGACACTCCGTTTCCCCATTTTCCACAGAATTCTAGAGGCATTGTGTGTAGAGTGGCGGAGCTCAACACCGCGCTTCACTTCCACACCAGAGCGAAGAAATGAAAAAATTAATTTAAATAAATGTTCCATTTCTCCTGCACTAGAGGTCAAACCCACAACCAGTCGCGTTTAGAGTCGCCCATTTGTACACCTGCGCAACGACTGGCCTCACTACACTATAAAAGACTACCCGTACAAACGATTCACCAAGCATATCGTAACGAAACGTTATTTTACGTCAGCTGAGCGCGCATAAGTAAACAGCATTATGCGCGCGTATCGAACACATCTCCCGTCCATCGGCCATCACGCGTCGGCGCGTGGAATGCTGGTGAATGCATTTTTTGCTCGAGCCAATGGACATTTTGAAATTGCGGGTAAAAAATTATAATCGGTTATGTTATGATATTATTATTGGAATCTGGAAATCGTCGTGGCGCAGTCGCACGCTTATGCGAGACACGTAAATAATTTTATTTTCTCGCTCTCTGGTTAGCGCAGGCAAGGCAAAGCGCAGCGTTAAGTCTCGCCACTCAATCATTTCACTAATATATTTCATAGTTTCGTAAAGGGAACCCTTTGCGTATATTGTACCCTGCTATGTGTGGGAAAATAAATAATCTATTGCTAATTAAATTTTTCTAGCTTAACTATTCATACCGCATACGGGGCATGCAGAGGAACCTACTCTGTCAGGAGATTCAGTTCTCTAATTTCCAAAATCTGTATGTGTAAATGTCAGAACTTAACGCCGCGTTTTCTCTTACCAGAGCGAAAAAAGATCATGACCTCCAGCTGGCATCGAACAATACAAATAATTTTAAATTTAATATGTCCACGTAGTACCTACCTCTGTAAATTAATCAGTCGACGCCTCATGGCAGATAGACAGACCGGAGCAGCATATGTAGATACCTATATTTTGTAAATAAATTAGATAATCTACATTCTATATACACTACCTGTTTTTGTGAAATGGATCATACAAAACGCGGTATCTACAGCGAAAAAGAAATGAGCGGGTAATGCTTGGGCGGACGGACTCTTTTATATATATAAAACATATAACCTTTCCACCGACAAACAGTTTGATATTTCGTAAGTAATAATTACACTGAGCTCCCTACTACTGAACGAGCTAATTTCAGATCTTTCTGTTCGTTCCGGGGGTGCTTTTTTGGTGGAAATACAGGTATGAAGTCTACTCTTTGAGTTCAACGAAGTTCTTAATGGGCCCGCGAAATGGACGAGCACGAACGCGAAACGACGAACGCGAGAGAACGATGTATCTAATTAATTTTAGTATTCACTTTATTCACATTTCGCAAAAAGAGAGACCCATACCTCAAATGCCTTAAATGAGAATTTCACCTCAACACGAGCGTATTCATTTTAAAAAACAATGTGTCACTTCAATTCACTTCTATAAACGAAAACAAAAGTAAACACATGAGAACGCTAAACACAAACGGAAGGTAATTTGACATGTCAAGATTTAAATAACGCCATACGATATTAAAATGCAATAAAACGATAGAGAGTTAGATCGTTTAACAATGATGGCGACCGGCCAAGTGAGACGCACCACTGCTAACCAGAATGCATGAAGATGCTTACGATTAGTTCCTACTTTATTATTCGTAGCATTCAAGTAGGCCGTCTCGACGCAGGGGGACAAGCGTGCGAACGTAGATGCAATAGGTTATGGGTTCGATTTCCACTCGGAGGCAAAAAATATTTTGTAACTCATTTCCCAAGTGAGAATCCACAGCCGTCGCGTTTACGGCCACGCGCTTGTGCCATTGCGCTATGACGGCCTCACATACATACATAAATGATATGCAAATTAAAATGTGTTTTAAAACATAATTAAACCACTATTATAATAATATTATTATAAACACATGAGAACGCTAAACACTGTAAATAATATTATTTACATATGTACATATTTAAATAGTGACTGTGGTACAACATTCAAGGTCACAGGAGTGCTTAAACAATGACTCACTCACTCTGTGCCTCTATAAAATACATTAATATTTTTTATTCCTCCTTTTGTTATGGCAGGTATTTTACATCATTTGAATAACTTTAAAAGATATTTGCCAGTAGATTGAAATAAACAAACATTTTGTAATCTACACACAAAAATATTTTCAATATGAACATGATGGGACCTCAAATTAAATAACATTTCTTACACATGTAATTTTATGGTTCTATTATATAAAAAAAGTTTTGTTTAATGTTTTATAGCAGTATAAAATCAAGAGTATCATGCATGAGGAAGCACTTGCATGCTCAAAATGAAATCAATGATTAAAATTTTTCACATACTAACAGGACAACAGTACAAGTGGGGTTTAAGTAATAAGTCATCAGGGCGGCAAAGCTTTTTATGTATAGAATTTAATTTGTTCAAATTACGATCTGAGGATAAATATATCCTTAAATAATAATAAGCTTATGAAATAATGTATACTAGGTAAGC
The DNA here is from genome assembly GCA_018230445.1 of Heliconius hewitsoni. Lineage (NCBI taxonomy): Eukaryota > Metazoa > Arthropoda > Insecta > Lepidoptera > Nymphalidae > Heliconius > Heliconius hewitsoni. Next base: position 4,765 of record DWAN01003270.1, read on the forward strand.
GATGACTAGTCTACTCCTGATTTGTCTATTAAAATTTAAATTAAACTAGTAAAGAATATTCAACAACTTATTAAAGCCAAGGTCCCTTGTTAACCTAATTTTAAGGATCAGAATTGTGACGCATGGATGACCAACTTACTGTAATTTACTTGTTAATACCTAACGGACAAAATAGCATATATCCTGTTATGACATACCCAAATGTTCATTCATAGTAACTAAGAGATTTTGCATGTATTCTTTGTTTTTGCTGCACATATAATGCAGTGCAGTGTCAGCAGAGGTAACCTACTGGTAAGAGCCTCTGTGAGACCCCATGCACCACCCACTTTGGAACTTTACATAGCACTTGTTTTGTTACTAATGTGAAAATATGAAAATAATTTACTAACTCCAGTGTGAAATAAGCTCAATATCATCATGTTTATAGTTATAGTTCTGTTAATACCTAAAAGATTAATTAGCATTTGTCCTGTTTGTAACATACCCAAATGTATACCGTGACTAAGAGATTTTGTCCATATTTATATTGTAGTAAAATATGGAATTTACAAAGGCAATTAATTATGATTTTCAAGACTTCTAGAAATATATAAAATACATTTTGACATTATTGTGTTATAATTTATTTTCTACAGTATCAGACTTTTGCCCACATAATATCCCTGATAAGCAATTAAAAAAAAATCCTAACAATATGTTCATGCCTATTCAGATCGAGGGGCCCTTGTGTTAAGAAACTCTGTATCACATTTTCCAAATTTATTTATTAATAAAATATTATATGTATATAATGTGATTTATTAATAAGCATCATACCTTAATGAAAGTATGTATAAGAGCTTCTTGCATCACAGGTTTAGAAAACCATTCACAAGTAGATAAAAGCAGGAAATGAAACATTTAGTGTTATCTTAATGTAAGGCCACACATGCAAAATTATAAATTGTGGACTATTGATAAGATGCACAGGATATATGAAATAGGAAACATATACACATCCACATCACACAGTTACAGCAATATATAAAGCTTTTCACTGCATTATTTATATCTAAAACAAATATAAAACATTTCCTAAATTACAAGAATTCATTATCAAAGTGAAGACACAATAATAATAATGTGTCAGTTTTACTATCCATTTTCTTACTATCATTACGAATCACATAAAATAGCGCTAGAGACACGATTTTTCAATCAAAGATATGAAAGAGATCATTAATCGTTACTTTTTATCCTGCATTGCCCAATTAAAGGCCATAGACACGACTGGGTGTGTTCTTTCGATGCAGTGTAAACAATACACTAAATATTGAAATACATCTAAGCGTAAAGAAATTTCAATGAAATCAGACCGATAAAAAATATATAATTAAAATAAGTATTGTCGTTAGTTAAGGACAAAAAATGATAAAGACGCATTACCGAGAATGTCGCATTCACCGTAAACAATATGTGTGTGTTTGTAAACAAAAGCGCCGGTAAAATTGTTTTTACATACCAGCACTTTGATGAATCTGTTCTCGAGCTCGTCCCGGTCGGGCATGGGCGGCTTGGCGCGGTTCCTAGTGGACGGCTGCCGGACATGGTTGCTCTTGGCGGTCCCGACCGGCCCGTCTAGCATTGTCTGATCCCTCGACGTTATCAAACCCATTTTAACACAACACTGATATGACACCATCCACTTTACGATCGTATTAGGTCATTTTATATCACAACACTGAAAACACATTATATTTCTAGTCACATTCTATAAATTGCGGGATTTTAAATGAGAATTAAAACAAACGTAAAATAGATAAGCAGCCGCACCGCGCGGAAGCAAAAAGCGAAGCACGTCCTCGAATGAAATGCGGGCTCACGGGCTGTGGCTGCTGAGTGAAGTTAGCGCTTTTTGTTGCTAGCGTTTGACAGACGATCGACCAATAAGAATGGCGCTACGTTCCGTTACACGTTTTACGCACTTACGTTTATTTTAGAATTATATGTTTTATATTTATAAAATGTGTAACTTTTTAGGGTTCTGTACCTCTGAGGGACAAAAAGAACCCTTATAAGATTTTAAACTTTGTTGTCCGTCCGTCTTTCCACTTATCTGTCTGTCAAGATCCTTTATCTCAGAAACGCTTGCAGATATCGAGTTGAAATTCTATTATTTTTTTGAAAAAAATAGCATTTTTACATTTACTTTCAAAAAGATATGATACAGAGAACGCGTATTTTAAGACTATAAAGGGAATCAAAATGAATAAGATTCTTTCGGTTGACCTAGCATTTTAAAATTTGGCAACAAGCATCTAAAGGTAGTAGATAGTACTTGTTCAGGAAAAAATCTGAAAATTATATTTGTGGTTAATTCCTAAAAAATAATAGTCTCCAAAGGCGGCAAATTTGGTAATAAAGCCGCTATTTGAAGTGAGATATCTGATGAAACGCTTGGTGTGAGTATATGACTCATACATATTTTGTTTATTTATGACCGATTATTGTACGGGACCCTTGATGGGCGAGCCCGACTCGCGCTTGTCTAGTTTTTTATGATTAAATTTATCCTTTTTAGTAGTAGGTTGTGGTAACGAGAACCATCTCATCATTGATAATAAACTGTTGCCTGCTTTTCTTCCAAAATGGCGTTAATATCAAGAAAGGTAAGATATGAACTGAGTGATAGAAAAATATGTGAAGTCAGGATAGTTCATATTTTTAAATATTTAGAGTTATTTAATTGGCTTTGTGCCGAGTGATCCCGGCCTAGAATAGGATCATCCTGGTACTGGTGGTTTCGTAAGAGGCGACTAAAGTACGTGTGGTAGAGTCACGTCGCCAGCAATGACAACACGCATGGGCAGACTCGACCGGATCATCATTTCATCTCATCGAGTGGGGATCGAACCCACAACGGTCGGTTATACAGTCACACTTCGTGCCACTGCAACACACAATTTTTTTTTAAGTATATAGTATGTTCTACTACATCGATATTCAACTTATCAGTTTTACAAACAAAATATAAAATTACAACAGCTTCTAGAATTCTTTATTTCATTTCAAATATATAATTAGCATTAGCTAAAAATTTAAAATCGATAAGAAAAGTAGCAGGACAATAAAAAACAAGAATTATTATTTTATTAATTTTATTGGTTTATGCATAGGTACAGATACAAAGCTGTAACGAGAATAATAGTACCCCGCAGCCGATTAATAACAATATAAATATACACCAATCTTTTTGTTAGCACCATTTTTTTTATTATTTTTAATTTTTTAAAAACGACCTGTTATAACCTAGTGTACGTATGTATAACGTATTAATTGCAATATAAAAGAAATTTACGGTCTTTTCATAATAATAAAATGTAAACTAACGCTTAATATACCTTTTAGCTTCATTTGATACATTAATCACACAACATTCTACAACTAGTGTATAGTAACCACTGATATTTATTAAATTAATATTACAAAGGACAAACAAGCTGATATAATTATTTTAAAGTAAATATTTATATAATAAAGATAGGCATAGACAAGGGGAATTCCCAATAACAACCTCGAGACAATAGACAAAAAAATTTGGTCCAGCTTCAACAATATATATATATATTTTTAATCTGTTAAATACAATCTCCAAATGTAACAAACAGTCTTTGGTTAGGACAGAGAAGATTTAGGTAACTTACTTTAAAATATCACAAGCATCTAAATGTGTATTTGCAAAATTCAATCAAACTTTGCTCATAGACAACATTAAATAAGAAAGCATTATACATCTACAAGCATTTTTTTAATTAAAAAAAAAATAAAATAAAAAAGCAAACTGAGCTAAGTTACTACGCCCTATTAGAAAATGGCAAACTAGTGAAATATTAGTTGCAAGTGATAGAAACGACAAATACAACGATGCACAAAGTACTATGCGTGTAACGTACAGTAATGTACACCAGATTGCTTGTCAACTAATTATTTTACACGTACTCTTTTAATACTTTTAGGCATATATCGCTCAATATAAGATATCTTAAATAAAAAAATTAACTAAATACTAAATGTATTTTCACACTATACGGCCATTTAATATCAACATACCAACGACATAGTAGATAGGATAAGGGGTATTCTCGTTTTTAGACTAGCGATGTAAATAATATGGGCGCCAAAATCCAATATTTAAAATTAATTAAAAAAAATAAAGAACCAAGAAAATATTTATTTATCCACAATTCATATCAATTTAACGATTAAAAGTTTTTAAATAAAGATTTTATAACTAAGATACTTTCTTATTTTAATTTATTTATTGTTTTTTACTCTGTTAAACAATGCCGATTGTCCTCGCATTGTTTACATTGTCTTTTAGTGATATCGATATAAATGACCGAATTAGTAACCTTACACTATTAAGATTAGTTTCAATATATTTAAATTTAGACGAGTGAAAATACCCTGCCTGTTACTTAAGGCACTCAATAAGCTTATGGCAATCATTGCCTAACAATATATACCTAAATTTCATTATTATATCTAATCCAAAACAGTAAACTCCCACTTTCCCTATTTCATAAATTTAAAGATATAAAAGTTTAACATTTTTGGGCTTACAAATACTAAACAAAAACTAAAAGGACAGAAACCACACACTCTTTAGAAATGCTTTTAAATTTTTATTCTTTTACTTCTATACATCGTCCCTCCTCCTTATAAAATAATCATCCCTGATATATGAAAAACATTATGTATACTACTACAATATAATATTTTTTAGGAACTAATATGTTTCTACTATACTTATATATTTAATTATATGTATAATGAGTCGAGTAAATATATTACATGACATTTTAAATATTCACGTTTTGCATTTAATCAGCTCAAGTATTCATTTTGTCTTTGCATGTAACAATTCAGGATGACTCTTCATAAAATGAAAAATTGTTAAGTTCTTAGTTTATGGCGTTCCGAGCGTGCCAGTTGAGCTCACTTCGCCAATGTTACGTTGAACGGAAAACATACATTGTTTAGACGTTAGTACAATGTCTTAAAACAATATCTACACTGTCATCTGATATCTCATTTGTCATTTAATGGAGACATGAGAAGTATTTAGTAAAAGAAGAAGGGAAGGGAAGCGAGGGTTGATTAAAGAGTGAGAGTAAAGTTATTTACCACTCCTATACAATACGATAACAGAATGTTTACTCTATAAATGATTTTTTTTTAATTTAAACGACTTTTTTTCGGAAACATTTCAGTTAACATAATTTACCTACACAACATTAAGTAAAAGCGCTACATCGTTATTTAACACAAGTATAATATTTATCCCGCAAACTGGGTAAAATTAAAAATACATCAGCAAAACTAAGCTTACAATTCTGTGCTATGTATTATGCTTACCCATTGACAACTATAAGTTACCTTTACCCTAGAAACGAATTACCCTACTAAGAGGAGTGTAAAGATTTATTATATATTCTGCCAGATTATTATAATAAATAATCATAAGTAATAGTTAAAAAAAAGATAAAAAGTTTAAAGAAAACGTCTATTTACTACTAATACGAATAATACATGGATACATGGGACAACAATCTATTAGCTATCTACTTTGAAGAGGGAGAGGAGAGTTTTACTACTAGTTATATAGTGTTCCATTAAACAAATGTACCTGTTTTATTTAAAATATAGTCTACAATCAATATTATACAAGGTGCAACTTTTACTTGAAAGACCAGCATATACAGTCTGTTCCATTTAATTGAAGGACGTCCTACTTTACTTGGAAGAGGGATGGAAATACAGTATGACGCATCCATCATAGCACAGGGTGCTATCGAAACGCGCGCTATTCTATTATCTACCTACTTAGAACACTTAAATCGCCGATCTACTCGAAAAAGAGTTACATAAAGGCGTGTAACAATTTATTTGGAATACTGTCAATATACCGCGTTCGGGCAACTGTCATTGTAAGCAGTGCGACATTTAACATTTACCTACTAAGAGATACTCGGAAGAGGTATAGGGCAAGAGATATAAGCATGTAATATTATACAGTATTCTATTACACAAGTGCCCTATTATATTGAAAGACGTCTATACCATTCTACATGCAGTGGGTGTGACATTTACTCGTAACACCAACATAATATTACATATTGGATGTTCCTTCAAGCAAAAACATGTCCTACTGTCATGTCGCACACAGAGTGTAACATTTATTTGGAAAATGAGTAACATATACCGGCTGGTCCGTACGGGGTGCACAGTTTACTTGGAAGAGGGGTAGTAGTAGAGCACGGCGCAGCCGGGCAGCTGCCAGCGCGAGGCGTGCAGCTCGATGAGCTGCAGCAGCGTGCGGCGGATGGAGGGCGCGGCGGCGCTGTTGATGAAGGCGTCGCGCACCGCCGCCAGCAGCCGCTCCAGGTCGCCCGGCAGCTGCGTCTCCAGGTCGCGCCCGATGTACGTCAGCACGAAGAACAGGTTCTCCGTCTGCAAGCGGGGCACGCGTCACTCTCTCGCTCTGCGGCGGTGCCGCTGGGGGCGCGCGCATACTCACGTCGCTGGGCGAGGGCACGGGCTGGCGGATGCAGTCCTCGCAGCACTTGCAGATGAGCGCGAGCAGCACGTGGCCGGGCGCGTGGCCGGCCGCGCCGCAGCCGCGCCGCTGGATGGCGCGCCGCCGCAGCTGGCAGTACATCTCCAGCAGGAACGACAGGAACGCCATGAGGCGCGGCCGCCCGCCGCCCACCAGCGCGCCCAGCAGCTGCTCGTGAGTAATAGTCAGCATGTTATATACAAATTACGCCAAAGTGTGAAACGTAACACGCACTTTTATCTCCTTAGTGACCCATGTGTAGAGCTAACACCGCGTACCTTGTCCCTGTCGTGGTACCACTGCTGGCAGGTGTTGAGCAGGCTCTCGAGGAAGGTCTCGGTCTGCTCGCGCTCCACCACGGCGATGCAGCGGCGCGCGGCCGGCAGCGCGTAGCGCGGCGACTCCACGGCGCGCGCCACCAGGTGCCCCACCGCGTCCATCAGCGTGCGCGCCGGCACCGCGTTCGGGTCTGACCAAAACAACACAGCAAGCCAGGCCATAAGCAAATGTTTGCTCCGGCAGCGTCTAGGACTGGGTCTTTTACTTCTTAAATAGTTTTATTGATTATACATAAATTATATACATATTGTAATATTTTGTACTGGAAAGACGAGGCAATCCAGCGTGTGGGTCACCTGATGTTAAGTGATTTAATGAGTACAGGTGGGTGGCCGATTAAGATGGAGATAGATGAACTTTGGGAAGGTATCCGAAACGATATATAACGATACGCAAATAGCATTGATATGACGAAGAAACATCTAAGACACATCATCATAAATTGCTATGGCTACACCCCTCCGGTCCGCATTGCTCTGTGCATTGCATTGATTTGCTTTCTTATCATAGAAGATCTTTTAAATTGCGCAACGGTATTCCTTGCAGTTTTTATTGATACACAAAATGTTCTAATAGGCCAGCCGTGAGAGGCAGCACTAAATCTAGTGTCTTAGCACTAAATTCCCTCTGCTCACCGGGGTCTGCGTGCGGGATACAGCGTGACGCTAATTTAATGTATTAAAAAGTGTATATAATTCGAATGTCTATGCATATGGGTTACATGTATGTCTTTTTTTGATAATTTCACTATATTTTTTTTAACATACAAGATATTTAAATTCCTTATATAATAGTTATCCAAGTATATATAAATGAGAAAAATAACTCATCAATGTATCAAAAGCAGAGTATATATACATATGTACAAGGAAAATATGGCTACAGAAATGAAGTTTATAGCAATTGCCAATAAGATACATTGTAAAAAAAATTACAAATTTAAATAAAATTATGAAATTCAAGAGATCTCTTACAAATTAACATGCACAATATATAAATCATGTAACATAATGCGGTAAACATCAGAAAATTTTCAAATAACAGATAAATTCAATTTGAAAAATCCCCAAACAACCAAGCATCACGTACTTTACCGCAACATGTCACAGACCAAAAAAAAACCAAGCAAATATATTCACATCACTAGTCTACAATCTAAAACCGTTACCATACCGATACACACCAACCACATCCCTCAAGTGCTGGAGATGAAAAAAAAATTAGTCTACACACCATTCGTCTCACCTTCCAGTGCCTTGTCTATACACTCTTGTATCTCCGGGGGGAAGTTGCCCAGATCCCCCGCATCAGCCGCTAGCCCCAGGGCCGCCATACCACTGGCCAGGGCATCTGCCGAAGTTAGTGATTTGGATCTCTTTAGGCCCGGGGTAAAGGATTGCGGTCTGATACTCTTGCCATTGCCATTGGTTAAGGAAGAAGGAGGAGATTTCTTTTTCTCTGATATTATTTGTTGGGGCTGAAGCTTGAAGGTTACGCGAGGTCCGACCTGAAATTTCAGATAAGGTTTTATTAGTAATATAGTATATTTTAATATAAAAAAATAAGTAAGAAGGTATAGTATAAAAACAATTAGCTTCTAATTTTAACACGATTGTAATGAGCTGGGGAGGTCATTGAAGAAATAAAAGAACACAGAATTTAGCAACTTTTATCTTGGTCCATGTTTCTTACTTATTTTGTTTAGGAAGAAATTTTCTATTAAATAACATTTACTGTAGCGTAGAATTGGTAAGCCAATACATACTTACTTATTTTTTTGGAACTTTATTTTTTTGGTATATCAAAAATATTAATTATAATATCGAATAACCGATAACTATAATTAAGCTTGCGTTTCTCTATACTACAGTATAGAGAAACGCGATAATACTGTGATAAAAAATTCAATCTATCCATTATTTAAAAGAATATATATATATATATATATATATATATATATATATATATATATATAT
>DWAN01003271.1:0-13676 GCA_018230445.1 Heliconius hewitsoni
ATATATATATATATATATATATATATATATATATATATATATATATATAAAAATAGATATTTAAAAAAATGTTGTCACACTGGTTCATTTCATGCTAAGAAAATAGTTAATTGATATCGAATTAAGGCTGAACATGAACATTTTCCAATTTTATAGTATAAGCGGATGTTAAGTGAATCTAAACGAGGTGGCAGGTTTATAACATTGATTGATAGCGACTAGTATTAGTCTCAACACATGTCTTGAAAGTTGGGCGCAAAATAGTGAACGGAGATTTGAACACCTTCCTCCACCCTCTGCATACTCTGCTGAAAAAATGGGAATCTGCTTGATATACATATAAATAGATAAATATATGTGAAGCTTATAAACGCGTGGGCTATTGTATTTCTTTTATATTGAATAAACAAAATAATCATATTAAACAAACAAAAATAATACTTAACTGGACTAAAAGATATAGAATGTATTTCTTTTAAATATTTTTGAAATTGTATCAATTTATTATATTTTCAATATGACGTTCATAAAGATGAATACATTTTATTGACTTATTGTAATATCGTTATCATTCACCTCTTCTGATAAATTGCGTCGTTCCTACCTATACTTGTTTACTAAAAATAGTATCATGGCAGTGATGATTCATACAGAATAAATATGTTTATCCATAACACAGGTAACTTACGTATGCAAATAAATCAGCTACACGCTGTATCCCGCACACAGCAGGGCAGGCATAGGGAACCTAGTGTTAAGCCGAATTCTGGGGGCATTGCCTGTCGAGGGGCGGAACTCAACGCGGCGCTTTTACCTCGAAGCCAGGGCGAAGAAATGAAAATATAAATTTAAATAAATATTACATTTCCTCGAGTGGGGATCGAACCCACAAGCAGTTGCGTCTTTAGGCACACTTTGCGGCCCTGAGCCACGACGGACCTCTTGCAAATATATATGCTTAGGTAATAAAAATATTTACATATAAAAAAAACGTAGCTGGATTTTAATCCGGGCCTATAGGATACCGTCTAAGCTCTTTGACCGCTAAGAGTAGTGAACGTATGGCTTAGTCGTCGGGACTTAGATGATTTCTGGGAAATTTTAGTATATTTCATTTCATAATTCTGGAAAGAGCCATGTTATTCATATTAAAGTCACATCTTATCCAGTTGACTGCTGTACCCTATCTCTTATCAGTGATTGTGTTACGCGATACGCGAACGGACGTCGATATGGCTCAGGTTAGTTATTTTTAATTTTCTTTAGAAATATTCTTATTAAAGAAAAAATAATGTAATTCTTTAATAGGTTAAATAGTAAGTGATTGGTAAATAGTCAGATGATGTAAACTTCTTAAATATTCTTTTCCTTAGCAGTAATATTTGCCATTTTTTTTCTATTTTAGGATAAACTTAAACAAAATTAAATTGGTTTTTATTCTAATGCATTTAGGTAATCGGAGAGAACCTATTGGTTTTTTTAACCGACTTCTGTAAGGAAAGGGAAGTTATTAATTGGACTGTTATTTTTTTATTGTTTCATAACTTTTGACTGGTTGAACCGATTTGATGATATGATGATATCCCGTGTGGTATATAGTATATATAGTTTGCTGAAAGCTTGGTTAGGTAACAAGTTGGTTTTTTGTTTTGGTAAAAAATATAATTATACATGAAAAAACATTGTTAAAATATCAGAAGTGATATTCCTCATCTTTGCATTTCTTTTCAACCAACTTCAAAAAAAGAGGATGTTCTCATTTTCAACTTACTTCAAAAGATTCCAATTCGCTTTGTCACTAAAAAAATCTCAATTTGTGACTAAAAAAATCTTTTAAGTCAACACTTTAGAATATAGATATTTTTACATTACACTATTTATTATATTGTCATTTACTTATATCGGTCTATTATGCATACGTGCATGTAATTCACACATGCAATGTATTGACCGAAATAACAATTGGTTTAACGCTGTATCCTGCACACAGCGAGTTAGGCAGAGGGAACCTAGCGTTTAGACACTGCGTTCCCCATTTAAACATTTAAGTTTTAATACTGTTCTAAGGTAAGTTCTAAGTATTACTATCGCATTACAACAACCGATTCACAATGTAGAGCAAAAAATTGCAACAATAGAGTCAAGAATCTAAATATTTTCTTTATGACCAGATTATTTTGCAATAGCTTATTGTGAGTTGGATATTGTTCTGGATATTACAGTCTAGAGGTAAAAACTATGCTGCGTTAACTAAAAATTAAATGAATTAAATGAAGTTTACAATGGCTTCACGGCTTTTCTGGCATAACATAGTAAGCGGAGAGAATCTAATCACTCCGTTATCCTCCGAGCGATTTTCGAGACACATTTTTGGTTCAGTTATGGTCTGGTGGAACATAACATTGTCCACAATAGCGGGGAAACCCTCAAAGCACTTAGTCATCATAAGTCAGTAATTCTAATAAAGATTAATTATATTTTATAACATGAAACAAAATGTTATACTAATGCTGATGAGTCACACATTGTTCATGAAAGTAAATACATGTGATAAGATTTGAAGAAAAAATAATAATTTTTATATGTAGGTAGGTATTGTATCTAAATATTTTAATTGTTTATTACTTTCATTTAGTATATTATGATTTGACTTTTGTTCGATTACTATTGGAAAATCTATATGATATTTTCATGTAAATTATCCGGTCCTATTAAGACACTTCCGGTACCCGTTTTCTACAGAATTTTAGAGGTATTTAGTGGAGGAACGTAACGCCGCGCTATGCCTCGTTACTAGAGCGAGGAAATGAAAATGTTAAATGTTTTATTTCTCGAGTGGAAATCGAACCCACAACCTATCGGGCTTACAACCGTTGCCTAAGCCACGACTGGCTCCAATGACATTGAAGAAATTATATTCTTTTATATAATGTACCTATTTTTTTTTATTTTCAGACAGGGTACTACGGTCCTCAAAGTTATGGTGAGGATGGGGACGGCCATGCCGCCTTTGATTTTACTGAACAAAGCATACGAAAAGGATTCATTAGAAAGGTAAATGTTTCGAATTATTAAATAACTGTTATTATTAGATAAATTCTTGCCGTTATCTTCGACTGGATGCGAAAGGCTTAGGACCCCGTTGGTTAGGGAGGATTTCAGATATCAGCAGTGGACTCGAACTGGATGATGAAAAATATTTTTTTCTTCTTGTATCTACAACACAGTGTTCAATTAAAAATGACACGTATAGATATTTAATAAAGGATATTATTATTTATTATTTTAAGGAAAATTTATAAAAAAAGAATTTGGATAATAATTTAATAAATATAAATTAAAAAAATAAATAATTAAATTTGAATACTCTTCTTCTCTTTCTCTAGCATAATTGATTTTGTAAAATAAAAAAAAAAGTAAAAGTTTTTATTTTTCTCTAGGTCTACGCAATACTGATGTCTCAGCTCCTAGTGACGATGGGATTCATTGCGTTGTTCCTCTTCCACGAACCAACTAAACAGTTTGTTCGACAGAATTCATATCTCTTGTAAGTAGTAAAACTTGAAATTCATCACTTGTGAGATACAACCCTACTCAGAGACACCTATTATCGTTTAAGTGACATTATGTTGAAAAAATGTTGAAGTTGGCAAAAGTGTGCGGCTGTTACCTCGGCCACGTGGGTCCGATTTCCACTCGCGGGAAGGGAATATTTAATATTTTAATTTTCTCGTTCCGGTTACGCTAACGAGGCAATGCACTGTGATGAGTTGAGATAATTGAATTATATTTATAAACCATACGGTTACCCAGAAAATTAAACACGTTAAGACATGGAGTGTAGGTACGTTTAAGCTTAATAATAAATAAAAGTGATTCTGATATTTATTAGCTACTAAGCGAGCGAGTAATCGGGACGAAACAAATATGTAATTATAAAAAATATAAAACCCGACCATTAAATTTAACGGGGATCAAAGAATTACAGGAGAAAATAGAAGTTTTTGTTTTTGTAACATGGGTGAAATTGAGATGTAAAAATACAAATTTGAGGATAAAAAATACCAATTTGAAGCTAAAAACCTCGGATTTATATGGATAAAAGTAGTGAAGTGAAAAAAAATCCTACATCCAAACTGTTGAGGCATCTTGATTAATTTCTTTAGGTATAGGTTTGAAATATTTTACCCTATATGCTGTTTCCGTAAAGGGAGCGCTGCCTCTTCCACCCAATATAATTTTAATATTTCTAAATATCTAATATTTAATAATATTTTTTTCTTTCACAGCTGGGTAGCATTTGCTATATTATTTGTGTGCCTCATCTCAATGGCGTGTTGTCCAGAAGTCCGTCGCACTTCGCCTATGAACTTCATCTTCTTAGCAGTATTTACTGTAGCCCAAAGTTTCCTTTTGGGTGTGGCTACCAGCGTGTATAATATTTCAGAGGTATGGACCTTTATTTACTTCACATCTGTATGTAATGTGCAATAGCTTAGTTAGAGATTACCTAGTGTCAAGGCACTCCTATTTCCTTTCCTTCCACCTGTGAAGTTGACGTTTAAATAGTAAGTTTTTGACGTTTAAATGTTAAGATACGTAATTCGTTTGATTAAGAAATTAATAGTATACCCCAGATGAGGTGTACTTAACTAAACAAAACATAATATATGCCTCCGTTTGCCAACCCCAAATAAAATGCAAAAGACAAAACAAGAGACGAAAGTTAAAAGCGTCCACTTACCTACATCAAAGTTATTTTAAATAACCGAAGGACAACCAAATTTTACTTTTTAGTGTAGTATTTTCATATATTTATAAAAAATAAAAATATTATTCTTACTATTTATATAGGTAATGATGGCGGTCGGCATCACAGCAGCCGTATGTCTCGGCTTAACGATCTTTGCGTTCCAAACTAAATGGGACTTTACAATGATGGGCGGTGCCCTGGTTGCCGCTTCCATAGTCCTCCTTGTTTTTGGTAAGCAAAATTTTTTTGGCTTTAATGTCTTTAAAAACTAAATAAAGATACGATACAAAAATGTCTATTCAATACAAAATTGAATTTAATCTTTAAATAAAATCCCATCCAAACGTGAAGTAGACTTCAAAATTATAAAATGTTCAATTACGCTTTGTAACAAAAATTTGATTTTGTTAGATTAACTGAGAACATCTTTTTTTTAAAGTTAATTAAAAATAAAAACATACATTGTATATTATAGACATTAAAAAAAAAGGAATAAAAAACATGAATAAAAACACATTGTTTTTTCAGGTATCTTAGCTATTATAATACGAAATAACATACTGACTCTGGTATACGCTGCGGCCGGTGCTCTCATATTCTCCCTGTACCTCGTCTACGACACCCAGCTGATGATGGGAGGCAAACACAAGTACAGCATATCACCTGAAGAATATATTTTTGCAGCTTTAAACTTATATTTAGATATAATCAATATTTTCTTATTCATTCTTACTATTATAGGTGCCTCGAAATAGTTATATAATTCATTATTTAAGGTTATTCTTTTTTTATTTCTACGCTGTATTAGGACAAAACGCGGCGTTGAGTTCCGCCAGTCAAACATAATGTCTATAAAATGGGTATGGAGAACGGAGTGACTTTATACTACGTTTCCTCCTCAAACTCTAGTGTTAGAATAATAATAGAAAGTAAAATAAAAAAAGGAAATATGTTTTTATTGTGTTTAAGAACACAAATATAAATTTGGTAAATTAACCAAGTAATAGTTAATATTCATTATTCATTTATTCATTATTCATTTAACAAGTATGTAACTACGTAAAATAAATAAAAGAACATAACTCCTTTAGATGCAAAAAAATCGTGTGAAATGTGAATGTGCGTTTGTGTATTTATAATAAAACATTCTTAAACATTGACATCTATTATTTCAATAAAATATACCTTCATATTATATTTAAATAGTGGAAAAGAAACAATCAATGAATGTTTACAAAGCATATAAAAATTCTTAATCACAGTACGGCCGAGGGTCGTGCCCGTTATGAAGCTGCAGACACTTTTCTACCTACCCTGCTTTACACCGGCTGAAAGCGGATGTATGAACCTAAAAACATGGCTATATAAAATATTTTTGCAGGAAAATTCGAATATTTCAATCAAATTCTTTATTCAAATCAGATTTAATAATTACATATTTATCTATAATATCACAGATAAAAAAAAATCTTATCATATTATTAATTTATCGAAATAATACATTTTGTAATCTCATTATTAATATAAGTTAAGTGGATTATTTACTAGGTTGAGTTAAATACTGATACGTTCAAATTTAATAATTTTTTAAATTAAAGTATATGAAAAAAGTGTTCTTTTTTTTATTATACAGGAAAGTTAAAGTTAAAGTTTTTTGTTTGTTTGTATACTAGGTATGAAAACTACCGATTTTAACATTTTTGTCATCAATAATACATTATTATTTCATTAAAAGGAACATTATCATTAAGTAACATAGCCTTTATTTTATATTTGTATAATTTAGACATATTATACAAGAAACAAGAAGACTATGTGGCTCAGGTGGTGAAAATCGTCTCCAAAATATTCTTTATTCACGTGCGCTGCTTAAATGGCTGAACATACAACACAACAGTAATAGAACTGTTACATATATGTACATATAATGAATTGTAGGACTAAGATATATCTATCTATAATAGTTAAGCTAATATAAAATTGCTTTTTATATTTAAAAACAATAAATAACCCCTACATTTTCACACAACATGATACAAATACTTATTAATTTAAAGTATTTCATCATCAAAATAATTTTAACTAGATATTTTTTTGTTATATGGATAATTTGATATTTAGTTAAAACAAAGCAATTGGTGAATTTTTCAAGTAAATCGGTTCAAGTACTTTCAGAGAAAAATGTGACCATACAGACAGACAGACACACAGACAGACAGACAAGAAATTAAAAATATATATATTTTTGCTTCCTATTATTCTTTTTAAGGGTCCCTCTATACATTTCAGTCAAAATTACTAAATGTACAGAAAAAATATTTTTACTGTCTTATTATATATAGAGAAGAGGCTTAACTTAAGAATCTACCATATAGTACCCTAATACTTCACTAAAGTTTACTTAACATATCAAATTAGATAACAAAAGTAAAGATACATCAAAAATGACCACTGCGTCTGTTATCAGCTATAAACAATAAACACTATGCTCATTTAGTTCTTGTGTTTCGACAAAATGGCATGCCTCACTGTCGCCGCCGTAATAATTATTATATTATTAATAGTTTTCCTTAGAAAAAAAGATCCGGAGCCGATTTTTGGTGTATACACAGTGCCTGGAAAGTGGTACTATTTGAAATATGCTGTTTTCTCCTGCCTCTATTATTATAGAAAGGTAAGCTTTGTTTTTCATTTTAAATTAATTTTTATTCAGCTCTCGTGCTGCTGTGGTGCAGTTTCAGGTAAATGACTGTAGCTTCGCTGTGTGGCGTTGAACTCCGCCGCACAATAGGCAATGAATCAACATTTAACAGAAAATGGAGAAAGGAGTGTCGTGGGATTAGGCTCCCTCTGGGTACCCAACTATATACAGAATACAGCGTAAAGCTAAGCAAAAAATATATAGATATGAACCAGCCGGTATGATATGGTTTTAATGCGGGATACAGTTTGAACTTATAAAAAAAGTAGAATTTATATTTATGTTTCTCCAGATTTTGGAGTCAAGCAACAATCCTTTGTATTTTATCAACATTTTCATATCAAAAGTAAAGTAAATATTTCTGTCTTAATAAATAAAGTATATCGGATGTTATCGTTATATGCCCTTTGCTCATACAAAGCACATACAAAGCATTTAATGTGCAACATAGTAACCGTAAAATTTCTATATTTTTTTATATATGTATATAAAAAAATTTACGGTTTTAAGTTTTATTTTACGGTTTTTATATAGTTACAATTAGAGAAGAGACCCGAAAGCCAAGTAATCTTTACTGAAAGTATATTTTTTATTTTTTTTATTGATATTTAGTAAATTATTGAAATATCTAGTGATTTTGATACTTATTTATATAAGAGAAAGGCACAGTGTTGAGACTCTCCGTTCGCCACTCTTAAAATTTAAAACAAATGGATATTGGAAAGTGGTTTGATATCTCACGTACTAACAAACATTTTTTAGGATAATGAAACTCAATCCTATTGGAATTAAGGAACTTCAAAAAATTCCAAGCCACACCATACTGGATAATTAATTTGTTATTTTTTCCTTATACTTTATTTAACTTAGGTATAGCAAGGTAGGCAGAAGGAAACCCTAGGTTCCCTCGACAATAGTTTCGAGACATGGACAGACAAATTTTTGGAGTTATTGCGTGTTGAGAGACAAAACATAACGCCACCACACGCCTTGTTTTCAGAGAAAGAAAATGAAAATAATTTAGACCCCCGAATCGAACAAATCGAATATAGTCGTCACGTTTAGTCAGACGCTTTACCGCTGTGCCACGACATTAAGCAAGTACTTTGACCGTTTCATTTTATCTTCATTACATAATGTGTTTCGTAATTATTTGATTAACACCTGTTGAGTCAAGATTACTTATCAACTTTCAAGTTTTGAATTTAAATTAACCATAGTTTTATATTATTAAATTTAACTTTATAAAAAAAAGTTAATAAACACATTGTGGCGCAATAGGGTAGAGATTTATTGTCGCTTCCTCACAATGGAAAGACGCAGAGCGGCGTTGGGACAACACACATGTTTATGTAATCAGTCATTTACACCCCAAAAAAACTAAGAATCGGTATATTAAAATTAATTATATTAAAAGTCTATAAAATACTAAATAAAAAAAGTCTATAAAATGGAGGCCATCTTGGTGCAGCGTGAACAGTGTGAACTAGGTTCCCTTTGCCTACCTTGTATGCGGGATTCAGCGTGAAGCTGAAAGGAATATTAAATTTCGTAGTAATAAAAAACGCTATAAAAAACTATTTCTTTTCAGTATTTTAATAAGAATAAGGCGGTCGGCAACGATGGTAGAGCTGGACAAGGAGTGAAGGCTTACGCGGACCCCTCTGATATGGACAGAGCACAACCACTCAGCGAACATGCTAAGGTATGTATAAAACATATTTTCAAAGTCAATTAAAAATCAGCTTCAAGCTGTATCCCACACGCAGCAGAAATTAGTGTTAAGACACTGCGTTTCCCACATGTAATTCTGGATGGAAATATACCTAAAAGTTCAGTTGTGGCGCAGGGGCACAAAGTGTGAATGTAAATGCGACTGGTTGTGGAGTCGATCCTCACTCGAAGAAATGAAATATTTATTAACATATATATATATATTTTATTTCCATTTCTTCGCTCTGATGTGGAGGCAAAAGCGTGGCGTTGAGCTCCGCCACTCAGCACGCAATGCCTCCAGAATTCGACGGAAAGTGAGGAAGTGAGTGTCTTAACACTAGGTTCCCTCTGCCTACCCTGCTGTCTGCGAGATACAGCATAAAGCTGATTTTATCAAATTTTTTAACTATTAATCTTTAAGTGTGCTGAAAATGTTTATAAAAGGCCGACTTTGCGCAATTGCATCTGAATCCGACTGTTGTGAATACTATTCAAAATGAGGGGTTTTTTTTTATTTGTCCGCTTGGAACGAGACAAGACGTGGCGTTAAGTTCCGCAACACAACACCACTACCTGTTTAACAATATGTTTGATATAGATAACATTTAATTGAAATTGTTTATCTAGGCATTCGATGCAGTGTTCTTCATATCAGCGCAAAAAGACGAAGGAGATAAAGGTGTGTACGTGATATCAGGCTGTGAACGACGACCCATGGGCATGTGTAATGGACTCTTTTATATCGGGGTAGGTGTCTATTCCATTAACCTATATTATTTATATACAATTTTTTGGTATTGTTCTTATCTGTTCACTTATATTCGTATTAAGTACTTTTTTTAGAATACGTATAAAAAATTGAACGTAACAGGATATTAACCAACACCTCTTGGAAACGGTCCTATAAATTTGAATCTTAAAGAAAAAATCTTTGAGATTCATATTTATAGGACTCTACACTTAGAGAAAAAAAATGGAGCAAAAAATATATAAAACCAGTTAAATGTCCGTTACATTCAAATAAGGTAAGACTGTATGACTGAATTTGATATCAATATGATTCTGATACATTCAAGTGATTTTATAAAAATAATATATTGACAGACGAACCGATGACAGACAGACAGACAGATAGATAGATAAATAAAGTTTTCGTTTATTTTTCAGTAATAAAATCTAAAAATTCTTTTTTTCTTCCCTTTTTTTTCATTATAAAAAATGTAAAATATTGTATTATTTTTTACAGTTACCAGGAAAAGGTCTTCTTTGCAGTAAGAAGATACCAGATACAGTATTATTTGGAGCACCTATCGGCGAATTTGCGGCTGAGGGCATTAAAATTAAGCCTGTAGAGCCGATGAAGAAGTGGACCATATCTTACAATGGACCGATGTGGTTTGTATTAAATACTATAGTTTTTGTTTCAACATTTTTTAAAGGATTATTTTTGGTTTCACGCTGTAGCATCCCACGTTCCGCTAAATTTAGAAAGCATTCCTTAATCAATGGCGGAAATTAACGCCGCACTTTGCCTCAAGACCAGAGCGAAGAAATGAAAATATTAAATATGATATTTCGTCAAGTGGGAATTGAACTCACAACCCGTCACGGTTAAACAGTCACACGCTTGTGCCTGCGCCACGACTGGCCTCTCTGGATTTCCCTTAAATACTATAATATTAATATAGGAACACCATATTACATTTTAGCATAATCAATTAGCAAATTCAATCAAATGTATGAATAATTTGATAAGTATTTACTATTGTCCCGTTTTGATTTTTAAATCTCAATACATTCTTGATGAAAAACTTAAAAAATGTAAAATAATATTTATAAATAAAATATCCTTCTATCATTTATAGAAATAAAATACCAAAAGAAATTTCGTCACATAAAGTTCCAAATTCTAATTAGTATTAACGGCTGCCTGATATGATAAATACTATTGTTAACTAGTATTTATCATATCAGGCATTTTCTTATCAGCACAAGACTTTAATAATTTTAAAATTTCGATAACAATTTCAGGTACCAAAATGATCCAAGCAAAACGATGGAAGTGGAGTTCAGTGGGGAATGGACAGCGACGGGCAAATATTTCGACTACGATAGCGATCTGCACCCGCCAGCCGTCATCAGGTCCATAGCCAGAGAGAAATGGAGCCGAAGCTATTTTGAAGGATTGAAAACGTTAGTAACGTATAACGTAGTAGGGAGCGGGTACCAAGTGTTAAGACACTCTTTTTTTCGTTTTTCACGCTAATTTGTGATACCGTGTTTTGAGTATTGGAACTAAATGGAACTTTGTCTTACTACAAAACGGCGGCAAAACCAATTTTTTCCCCTCTAATGGAGATCGATCCCGCAATTATCGCTTTTACAGTTTAACTGTGTACCATTGTGCGACGATGTCTCTATGTATTTTTTTTTGCTCCACACTGTATCACGCACATAACGGGATAGGCAGAAGGAACCTAATGGTCATACATTCCGTTCCCCACTTTCCGCCAAATTCTGGAGTCGTTTTGAGTGGAGGAACTCAACACTGCGCTATATGACGTTAACAGAGCAAGGAAATGAAAATAATAAATATTCCATTTCCTCGAGTCGCAATCGAACCCACAACCAGTCGCGTGCCTTTACTTTGTGCCTCTGCGCCACGACTGGCCTCTATGTTTGTATTGTTTAAAAATATTTATAAATAGATTGGGCTATACTCACAACTGATTAAATAATATTTTTATTTTCCTCGATCTTGGAGAAAGCGCGGCGTTTAATTCTGCTATCTAACATATTTCAATTTTTAAAAAAAAAAGGTGGAACAAATTGTATAACATATTCTTCTATTTCAGAGCCCACCAGTCGCATTACGAGCAGTTTGGCGCACTCAAATGTAAATTTAAGATAGAAAATGAGTCTTATGAATACACTTTACCATCATTCAGGGATCATAGTTTTGGTAAGAAATATTAGTAAATACAAAAAATGTAGTAAAAAGGGAGACCGAATACGAATCTACTGTTAAGACTCTCCGTTTTCATTACGACACTTTCGTTGCCCGCTTCCTGTTGTGCATTGCGTGTTGAGAGGCGAAACTCGAATGGGAATCGAACCCTCAACTTGTCGCGTTTACAGTCGCATGCTTATGCCCTTGCGCCACGACCGGCGTCAATATACGATAAGATGTACATAATATAAATCCTCTTAAAATATGTTTATAATACTTAAATAATCAAAATTCTAAACATTTTGTGCCTAAGCGAAGAAAAAAAAAACAATTCATATCCCCGAAGTTGTTATAAGGCGAAGTTTGATAGTAAAGGAAGTTATTATAAAGTTTGAGAGCCCTGGAGATTATAAAAAAATAAAAAAAAATATTGTCTTTACATTTTTAAAGTGTTATTCCTAACTTTGTAGTGAAAAATACTTAAAATTTGAGTTTATATTAAATTTAAATTTATTTTCTTACTTAGGCCAAACTCGTGATTGGACATTGATGCACCGTTACGCTTTTCATCATATTTTCTTACAAGATGGCACCAGCATTAGTGTGGGTGTCATATGCCAGCCGTGCACTGCAACTAGGTTATTGAAACTTAACTTTTTTTAGCTTTACACTGTATCCCACTGTACCTATACATGCGGAACAGGAAGAGGAATACTAGGAACCTGGCGTTAAGACACTCCTTTGCCATTAAGATTTTCGTTCCCCACTTTCAGCTGAACTCTGGAGACATTGCGTTACAAGAGCTACGAAATCAAAAGAGCTGGCCATATATTGTTAAAACTTAAATCAGCTTCACGCTATATCGGTGTAGGCAGAGGAAACCTAATATTAAGACACTCCGTTCCCCACTTTCCGCCGAGTTTTGGAGATTGTGTGTTGAGTGGCGGAACTCTACGCCGCGCCTTGCCTCGACACCAGAGCGAGAAAATGAAAATATAAATGTAAATAAATATTTCATTTCCTCTAGTAAGAATCGAACCCACAACCGGTCGATTTTACAGTCACACTGTGTGCCCCTGTGCCACGACTGGCCTCTTATATTGCTACTAAATATTAATTCACTATAAATATAGCATGGAAGCAGGTGTGGTGGGATTACCAAACGGTGATGTTTTACCCATCAAGTGGGTAGACCTGAAGCTGTACCAGCACGGTGAAGGCGGCACAGCTCCTCGCGACTACGCTTTCAGAATGCAGGCAGGGGACGAAGTTTATACTGTTCAGGTATATATATGTTTGTTACATTTTATTTCACTATTTAAATGGGTAGATAAACTAACAATAAAAAAAGGTGAGTTGTTTTTCTGGAGAAGTCAAAGTCATACAATGCCTCTTATATTGTTTAAGTTAAATATAAATTATTTATAAATATGAATCATATAATTTAAACAGTAAATATTAATTAATTTGAGTCAACTCTAGTAAATTAGCTATTTTAAACATTTTTTAAACATTTTTAAAGTGTTAATCCACACTTAGGAAAGTTAAATACTTAT
>DWAN01003272.1:0-13676 GCA_018230445.1 Heliconius hewitsoni
ATATATATATATATATATATATATATATATATATATATATATATATATTTTTTTTCGCTGTTCGCTTTTTTGTAGGCTTTACCTCTAAAATTGTGATTTGGATTTAAAATTGTAAATTTGCTAGAATTCAATTTATAGCAAGCGTGTGACTGTAAGTGCGATAGGTTGTGTAAATATTGTTTTTTTAAATATTCTACTGTATTCTAACTGGATCTCTTTTCTACTCTTTTTAACGTGTATTCTTGTGTCGCTAACATTATATTTTTTTTAGCATCACGCTGTAACCCGTACAAAGCAGGGTAGGCAGAGGGTACCTAGTTTTAAGACATTACGTTCCTCTTTTTTATGTGGAAAATGTCTGGGGTGGGTACCAAACAGAGGGCCGCCCCGTATTCCTCCACCCATACCAGCTACTTGATTAGGTTGGTAGTTAAGCGAAACTACTTATCTACCTAGTTTCTATGAATCTACAGTTACGTATGCTCAATAAATTATCATGTTTATCAGCACGCCTGAAACCTTGCCTTCAACATGCTTTTTTAAGAATGTTCGGGTATAAGTGTGCTCAAAGCAAATAATTGAACACACCTGCTTTTTAAACGCAGGTTGAGAACTTCGATACTCGATAGTTTATAAAATTGTTAGCCAATGTTGCAGTGCAGGTGGTGAAACATGGAAAACCACCCCGTCTGTAGCCCTTCCTACAGGATTAAATAAATTCATCAGTTTAGCACTCATTGTTCCGAATGATAGTTTTTTTTTTGAGTTTTTTCGACACCTTAGAGGGATATTTTTGTAGAGATGTATCTCCACGAGCGTCTGATCAATACGAGCATTCTGCACGTGCTCAAAACACGCCTCCTTTCCCCCGCGATGGTAGGTAGTATGCTGAAAAACCGAATGGCATTATTAGCAATGCTTGACACAGATGCTAATATATAGCTCAACAAAAGCTGTAGCATAAACCTAAACAACGTTCAACTGCACCGCCAACACCGTCGCCTACTTTCGTGAATGAGGTGTGTGCGATGTTATTGTGTTAATAGGTTCGTGTTTGTGGTTCGTTCTTACCAAATAGCGTTTTATATTACGATAAGCAATTTTAATATTTATTTTATTGGAAAAAAAATATTTTTAATTAATATAATTTTTGGTAAAATCTATTTTTGTTTTAGCTTTATTAGGCTTGTATAGAGTAGTTAACACTGTGCTTTCATTTAAAGTGGTAAAGATAAAAACACTTTGTATATTGTTAACTTCACGGCTTCGTCCGTATACCATGCATTTTCCAACGGATAGATTACTTTTATAATATACGAAAATAAGTTTTTATGATTGAATACTTATGTTTATTTTATTCAATCATAAAAAACTTATTTTCGTAAATTTGGTAAAGTGCAAGTACTACCTACGTGGTTGCATGCGAGGATGTCGTCGGCGGCAAGAGCGCCCCCCGCGGGACTCGAGCCTAGGCTTACAGCCGTAAACAGTGTGGAACTATTTTAATTTTACGTCAAAGTCGTTTAAGTCAAAGATTGAATTCATAGAATTTCCTTAATAATGGTTTAACTTTCACTCGTAAGTTTCAATATCTTCGCCAAATAAAAAACGGTGAAATATAGTCTTGGAATTTTCAATTATTTTTCGCTACAAAATGTCTTATTGTGACTTATTTACAAGGGTATGCGATGTGATATACGGTGTCGCAAACCGCATTCTAGAATTAATGAAAATTAATGTTTTTCTTATATATATATTTGTCTTATTTTTGCAGCGCACGCTTTTAAAGCTATTCGATATTCAGTATTGTTATTTAAAGCCAACTAAGAACTATACCTCGATGTTATATAGCCTATGCACTTCTGGGAAATACAGCTACTATACAAAACAAAAAAAACGTAGATCCGACCAGTAGTTCCAGAGACCTTAGCGCTTAAACAAATTTTTCCTCTTTATTATAGTATTATAGATTAGCACTAGCAACACTGCATTGGAAGAACAATTTTTATTCATACTTACACAAAATGTCCACCACATTTAATAACTTTTGTTAAGGCGGTGTTTTATTATAATTTAGCTGAGCTAATATCAGATACTATTCTAGTTCTATCTCTCTTACTGTCAAAGATTTACAACAAATCCATCCAGTAGTTCAGTTTGTTTTATAATATTTATAGTATAATAAACTCAACGCCGCGATTTGCCACCAAAGCGAAGAAATGGAAATATAAATAAATACTTAATTACCTTAAGTGGGGATCGAACCCACAACAAGCGGCGCCACGATTGGCCTTTTCTACAATGTATTTCGTAATGTCGCATTTATTTACCTACTGTTTCTTAAACATACACGCATTACCGTATATTAAGATATCAGTAAATATTTTTATTAAAACTCGAAGAGAACTTCCTTTCTTAACATTAGGTTCCGTAGTCTCGTCGAAATGGGTTTCATTATGGTATTATAAATAAAATCTTGACATCCAGTAGCTCGATCCGCAAGACAGGCTGCAAGCGGCTGTTGTTAAGATCCAATTCTGTACCTATATTATCGTACGATTTGATAATAGGGAAAGTTCGTTAATGTTTTATCTAAAAATAGAAAAATCTGGTAAAAAAATTACAAAAAACCAGACATTTTATCGCACTGTCTTTCGATTCTAATTGTCGGAATATTTTCAGCAATTATGTCGTTTTGAAATGTAAAATGTTTCTTAACATATTAAATGGAACACTTTGCTTTGCCGATTTTGAAAATCTTGAGTATATATAAAGAGAGCTCGTTACAAATTAGTCAAAGTAGTTTCATTCAGATAGTAGTAGCATCAATACATATTCAAACTTCATGTAATGTTTATTTAGAACTTATGAAACTAAACATTTACTGCAAAATATTCTCAAATTTGCCTGGAAAAATTCATTACTATCCACTATCTATCTATATATTTGTATATCCTTAAAAATCTACCAAAAAATAAAAAGGGTTCAAAACTACTAAAAGACAAAAAAAAACTAATCTAAATAAAAAAAAGAATGATCAAAGAATAACATCATTTTGTACAGATTTTAATTCGACAGACGTTAAATATTTACTGCATTCACATATTATATTTATTCATGAGCCGATACTATTTAATTCGGTAATGTCGCACATTGACAAAAAAATATTAAATATACGTAGAAAATTGCACAAAATCGTTCGTACCATTACGTATATATATATATACATATTCTAACGCACTTCTATTATCCAACGTTGCCCGTAAAAAAATAAATTTAATAAAGAAAGAAAAACCCATAGATACTAAAGGCATTATAGAAAGTCAGAGCCATTTTAAAGTGAGTGAAAGAGACGGACGATGTGATCGAAAGAAAGGAAAAATAGGTTTCTTTTATTGGCACAGGTAAGAATCAAATACAAAAAAAAATATAGAAATATTGAGGATCCGCCTTTATAACTTTCGATTTCACGATCGTCTTCTAGGTTAGTCTAATCGTTACAATCAAAAACATATCTCGTTGATAATAATAAAAACTAAGACAGCAATACCTATAATTTAATTATGGAGTCGGTAATTAAAAAATTGCAGTCATATTTTTATTTTCGATTACTTTATTAGTTTACAACACGTACTCACTAGTCATGGAGTCAATCCACAACTAAATCGAATTTAATTATTAAGAGAAGAAAAATAAAATAAAAATATAACCGATTGTATTCCAAACATCGAGAATATAAAAGAAAAATGTTATCGCTACTAAAGTATTTTATTATACACCGTCCGATGTCCAGAAATACTTTAGTAAATAAATTAAAAAAAAAAGAGACTTGATTTTAAGCTGTTTCGTAAATAAAAAAAAAGAACCAACAATTATGCAATTTTGAAAATAAATCAATGAAGAACAATATGAACGAACGCAAAACACCGTTGGGTGAACGGATCTAAGAGTTCTTTAACTAGAGTAGCGAATACGAATTTAGTATGCATAAAAAAATATCATTTCTATAGGGCCTTACCTTAACCATTCTTACATAATATTTTCGTATATAAATCGTCTTTGACAATTTGATGTTAAACGATAATTCCGCATACCCTGTCTGAGGACACTCACGGCACGTTCTAGCCGAGGATGTTGTGGATGTAACCGGATACGGATATTAGAATACTAGATCATTTTCGGTTATGAATATTATTGTATTCAATAGTTATCTTAAATGATGAATAACTATTTATAATAAGTTTTGTTTATCATTTCATAGTAACAAAAGTTCTTCGCACTAATTGCTAATTGGTACTTAGCTTGTGTTATTTAGATTCCGCTCACTTCTGTAATGTTCACATTGGATTCGATTACAAAGTTTTTTTTTATTTCGTTTATACGATAGTTTCGGTTATGGTTACAGAGTTCCACAACATCCCCGGTTCAAACAACGAGAGAGCAAGGAAAGGCCGACATTTAGATATTTACTACTGCTATTTTACATTATATTATAGTAATAATAATCAACTATTTTAATAAAACAAAAAAAAATGCATATCAGTCTAAATCGGATCATCGTGACAGCGTTCAGTCTTCGTCACTAGATAATAAATAAATACAAAAAGAAAACGAGTGTCAACGGGCAGTGGGTACACAGATATTATCAAATAACAAAGGACCAATCAATCACACACCACATTCAAGAATTTTCTTTATTTCTATTTTTTTGTTTATTTTCTTTTTTTAATTTTTTCTCGGTTCTGTTCAATGTTTAGTATGTATTCAATTTAGCGTTAAGTTAAAAAAAAACTATATCAAGTATGTATTCCGTATAAATATACGGGGTATAAAAGTTACCACGAGGGGTTACGGGTTTCCACACCGGTATCGCACAACTTGAGGCTAGCAAAGTAACTTTTACGACTTAAGCGACAAAACAAATAACCCGGCACGTGTTTACTTTAAATTATACATAATATTATGTTTTACATTTATGTAAGTTGTTGATTGTAAAAAAATTATATGCTTTTATATCCCTATAAATTCTTAGTTGGTTTATTTGTCCAGAGCTGTGTTTGCCTTCACCGCTATAACACACTCCTCCCCGCACGACTTCAGTACGGTACACTGGAATAGAAAAGAAAAAAAATATGTTAATATTGTAAAAAGAAAACAAATATTAAAAAAAACTCATATTAGTCTTATATACAACATAAAAGTTTTTACTTCTTTCCTCATGAATTACAAATAACCAAAAACATTAAAAAATAATGTAGATTATATATACTTAAAATATAACATTTAATAGTGTGCATGTTTTTTATATTATTGTTATTTTAATTTATTTTAAAATGTCTAACAAATTATATCTAACATTATTCATATTATTATATTTTATCTTAATGATAACATGGCACTTGCAAAAAACAAAAACTTTTTGACAACATAAGCATAATTGATTATATAGATATGTCAAGATTAATTATTATTAAATTTATGAGCGTAGCAAAAATAAAAAAAATAAATTGAATATTTGTGATAAATATGTAGAAATCAATTTTTGTTATGTACATATCCAATATGATCTAATCAATCATAAAAATTTCAAATTTTTGAAAAATATTTGTTCACCAAAAATGTTCAAAATTTTCTACAATAAAATAATAAACTAAAATGACATAGTAACAAAGTTTAAATATATTTTGTGTCAAAATCTCCTATATGATAGCCTTTTGACTTTTTGCACATTAAACACTTGATATTATAGAAATATTATCAAGCAATTTTCAAAATAGCATTAATAAAAATAAAATAATAAACATAACTTTAATTAACTAAAATTTTTATACAATGAAATATAAAATGTCTTCAAACCCATATTTTTCCATATAGCAAATAATAAATATACTAGCTCAGGTAAAAGGTGGAAATTATACTTTACGAGTTGATTTAGCACCAATACATTACTAAATGCATCAGAGACTCTATACTCGAAACTAAAACTGAATATCAATGCCAACTATAAAAAAATATCTTTTATCAATATATTAATAAAAAGATAGATGTTAAGGATAACAAATAAAATTAAGATATATAATTTACAAACAAAAATTTCATATAAGAAGAGAAGGTACAGTATTAAACTCTGCAACCTACCAACAATTCCTTGCCACTGTCGAAATCAGAGCGGAGCTGAGTTCCGAGATCGCCGTCGGGTATCTTGAGGTCCTCGCGCAGGTCACCGTTGTCTGCCATCAGGGTGAGGTAGCCGTCATCCGATATGTCGGTCAGCTGGTAGTCCTCACGTTTGACGTGTGGCACGTCCATATTGTGGGTTGAGGGACAGATGTCCTCATATCTGAAAGTTAAAAATACATTAAGTATGGGGATTTATTTATTGATTGTTTAATTTACAAAAGTCAATTTTGTATTGGTAAGAACAATTGTTTAATTGTAGAATTCTTCAGCAGAACTGCCTTATAAGCTGGTGGTAGCAACATGTAAGTTGATGATTCAAAACATGATTCAATACATTCAATTAAATAGAGTTTAGACGGAATCGCATTCTCTTAAATTGCTGTATTAGAAAATTATGTAGAACAGTATATTTATCTACTGCTGGTGCCTTAGGTAACAATCCTTATTACATTACACCTACTATAGAACCAAATGGTCAATTGTCCACTTGCATTAAGAATCTGACCATAACTGTTAAATTACAGATTTTCTTTAATTTTCTATATTATAAAAAAAAAAAATTTTTTTTACATAATTAGGATAATATAACAATTACAAAATTTCTTTTCAAATAATTTAAAAGAAAAATGTTTTTTTTTTAAACTATTACATGTGAAATAAGCAAGTGTACCGCTAAAGGTCAAGGTGAACTGAACAAGGCCCAAGTAATGCCACATACAAGCTGCATTATAACTTCACTGCATTTAAACAAAGAAACTTTTCTTTCATATTGTATTGTCATAAATCAATAACTAGACTGATAAAATATTTCTTAGGTCAATTTTGAAATCAATAACGGACTTTACTGAATAATTTACTTTGCCAAGACAACTGTAATTAGTATAAATAATATATGCTATGATTTCAATCAATACAGCAGCTACTACTTTCAAGGAATTGTTTTTTTATATAAATAAATATTTTAAGTATGTAGTCCTAAACGGTGATCCCAAAATACAGTGATATAATGAGACGCATAGCCGGACTTGGTATTTACTTTTCGAGTACCCTCAGCACGAGTGTGGTATAAAGACCACACACGCGACTCTATGGGCTCGAATACTGGAAATAAGTTGTATTTTTTTTTCCGAGGTCTAACAATAAAAAAATTTTACACAAAAATACATAATTTTTTTTATTATAATTTGTAATAATAATAAAAAAAAACAATTCAAGTGTTATTAGTCAATAAACAATGATTTATTTATTCATACCAGATAATAAGCTAATAAAGCATAATAGTTTTTATAGTATTATTTATATTTTATACAAAAATTTTGTATCATATATATTGTTTTTATTTTTTCATAGAAAGGATAATCCATTCAATTCCTATTTAGTGAATGGATTATTATATTATGTTTTCCCTTTATTAGACAAAATAATGTGTTGAGCTCTGCCACAAAATTACTCAATAACACTATGTTCTCTTTGCTCTTCCTGCTATATGTGGAATAAAAGTGACGCTAAAAAAATATAGTACTCACTTCTTTCCATTAAATATATCAATCCCAACCAAGTGGACCTTGGCATGTCCGTGCTTGCCAGTCTTTGAGGTGGACATTTCAACAATTTTGCATGGACGTCCCTTAAGCATAACAAAACCGTTCTTACGGAGAGCAGAACATTGCATAGGGAAGGTGGCAGAGGCTCCGGAGTCGCCGGTCTCGAAATGTGTGTCCTCGATATCGCCCATTGTTTATGGTGTTTAGTTACGGTGTGGAGTGATCTGTGGATTTATACAGTAAACTTAGAAATGTGTTGCATTATAGTTTAATAATTTTATATATATATATATATATATATATATATATATATATTTGCAAAACACTACATATAATAAGATTAAATATACCTATATGAAAACCAATAACTTCCTTATGTTAATCCTAACAATTTTCTTAATTATTAATAAAACACAAAGAATTAAGTTCATTCTTTTCTAGAAGCTAATGCAATAGACAAACATTTTGTTTAATTATTTGCAACTTTCTTTGTTTAACAAATAATACACAATGAGTTAAACAAAATAGAATGTAGAAAGCTCACACAACTGACTCATCTTTAGATTATTTTATTGTTTATTAATTTACTAATAAATCAGTGTTAAGCATTAATCCTTTTGTATAACATTTTTTCATTTCAAAATATGAAAATCTATAACTGTAAATAAAATCATCTACCCATTTGAGACATGACCAAAAAATTATTACATAGGTCAATGACATCTATGTCAGTGAACTTTGGGAGGTTTTAGAGATCAATAATAGCAGATGAGGAAAAATGGTATAAATGAAGAAGTAAAAATAAGATAAAATTATTTCATTACATATAAAAGATATTTATGTTGATATTTCTTTATATAAGTTATAACCAGACAAGTCTGCCCTAACTGGCTCAAGCTTTTTACAAATACAACCATTCAAAGACAATCTTTCAAAAATGGCAATAAACATTTTTTTCATTTGTTAAACAATTATTTACATTGCCAATAAATTTCACTTAAATGAAATGCCATACAAATATTATTGTGATTTACTTATATATTCAAGAATAAATAATATTTCACACAAACACACATATGACTTTTGTGTATAATCTTTTCAAAATATAAATAACACATGTTAGATTAGGTGATTAAATTCACAGAATATACAAAATTCCACTTTTTCATGGTATAGACAAATATAAAGCTTTGAAAAAGAGAGCACATTCCAGCTGTGCTTAAAATTAACAAATTTAGCAACAATGTAAGCTATGGTAATATTATTCAGCCATACTTATTTATAAGCATGACTCGGTTTAACTTACAGGGCAAATAAATAGAACAAATAATGATAATTAATAACTGAAAATAGAAAGTTCGACCAAATTCTTAATGAACAATGTAAAATAATGTGTTAAACACACGTTGGAGCTATGAAATGATCACATCACGCACTTCAATATAGTGTCGCGCAAGCCCTGCAGACAATTGCGAGTCACGCCTGTCTCCGTTATCTAGACATATGAAAATATTAGGTATGCAATACGAAAATTTAGACGACCTAACCCCACCTAGTGCTTTGTCGCGAAAACCTATGCCTTTATGTATCGGTGAAAAGGTATGGAAATGATAAAATACAAAGAAAATTGATCAGATATTCACATAAATTAAAATAACACGTGAGTTCAGAATTTATATGGGTGACAGCAAGCCGTGTGTTGTATGAACATGTGCCTTTTCAAAGGGACATCTTGGTCGTGTCTCCGTGACTTTGCATTGATTAATTAAATATCGAAAATGGAATATTTCGTAAATATTAAGAATAGTTAAACGTTTAATAAATGGCTTTTAACATAAAATTTCATTATTTCATGTGGCTAATAAATCATAAAAGAAAAATAGCAAATTTGACAAACGTGCCGGCGCCGCATTATATTTTATTATCGAATTTAACACATTTTTCACACTGTTGGAACGCGCTTGTTACACAGATTTATATTCACTTTAAAAAATACTTACTAAAATTAAAATTAAGACTATTCAAAGCGAAATCACGATAAAACTAAGATATTTATCGACACTCACATGTGACCGACGGGTTCTTCAACCGAAAGGTCAATTTGCGCCTGCGTAGCACCTTCATCACTCACTTCCTGTCGCGGGGTTCTCAATGAGACAAAATGGCCGCCACTCTTTGGCGCCAAATACAAATTTACAATTTTAAACAATGTTTCTTGCAAATATATCACTTATTAAATGTAGTGTATATTTCAAAAAATATTAATTTATATATAAAACTTTAATACATAATCAAAATAACACAACATTAATAATATCTGTGATAATTTTATGTATTTTGAAGCGTGCCGCTTTACCGACGCATTAATACAAAATAGTTATAATA
Source organism: Heliconius hewitsoni (assembly GCA_018230445.1). Taxonomy (NCBI): domain Eukaryota; kingdom Metazoa; phylum Arthropoda; class Insecta; order Lepidoptera; family Nymphalidae; genus Heliconius; species Heliconius hewitsoni. Next base: position 10,110 of record DWAN01003272.1, read on the forward strand.
GATGGCAGCATAAGCGGAAAGATTGACGCGTACCAAACTTCCACATCTAATAATTACAGACTATATATAAATATTACTTTTGCATTTAGGTTGACTTTTAGGATTTTAATTAAGTTTGTAGTTATTTAAATTATAATGGCAGAATTTATTATAGTCGCATTATTATTTTTAATGTTGACAAAAATTTTAACAGAAAATTTGTAATATTTGGTCTTCGTGGCAAATAAAAATTATTTTTGCCTAGATGGCGCAGTATAGATCAAACGCGATTTTATATATTGTAAAGGTCGAACAGAAATGGGTTATTGTAAGTTTCACAACAATTTTCCAGTTTGGTCTCACGCGTTCCCTGTTGTTAAGCCACTAATTCCAACATGTAAAATTTAGAGTTTTAAACTGAAACCCAAACACTTATTTAATTTCAACGACGCTAACACTGCAAATGTTGTTCCGTGTTCCTTACTCCTGTCATGTTTTATTTATTTCTGAGATTTCAGGAGATATCTTTTATAATTTATTTAATTATTTTAATGAAATTATTTCGAATTAAAATACTTATTTATTTGAAAATAATAATTTTCTTATTTTAATTTGTTTATTGGTTTGATTTAATTAAAAATCTCAGTCTCAGAGGCTACCCTCTGAGATTAGCTCATTTTGTAATATTAATAGTTGATAAGTAATTAGGTTGAGGCCGGTCGTGGCGTAGGGGCACAAAGTATGACTGTAAAATCGACTGGTTGTGGATTTAATCCACCACTGGAAGAGATGAAATATTTAGTTTAAATTTATATTTCCATTTCTTTGCTCTGGTATCGAGGCAAAGTGCAGTGAGTTCTGCTACTCAGCAAGCAATGCCTCCAAAATTCGGCAGAAGGTGGGGAACGGAGTGTCTTAACACTAGGTTTCCTCTGCCTACCCTGCTGTGTGCGGTATACAGCATGAAGCTAAAAAAAGAAAAATGCAAATTAATTTTATTTCATATTTAACAAAATAATATCTTAGTATTAGTTTTTTTCATGTTTTTTAAAATTAATGTTATGCTATCATTGATTGATTTTCTGGCGAAATTTTAGATATCTTCGATTCTTTTTTTATAATATAAAAACACGTCAAGACAAACAAAAACTGAAACGTCTGTCATAAGGCAAGTCAGACACCCGTTCACACGCTTGTGAACGCTTGGCAAGCCTCGGAAATCATGTAAGCGTATCATGACATAGCACGAATTATAAATATTAAGGTGTTACTTCTTTTTATTTGGTCTTTTGATTTGGTCTTTCTTTGGTCTTTTTCATGGATAAAAAACAATATATTTGCTATGATTCTAGTAAAACAATTTTAATCAATTTTAATTGGTTATGGTACTTACAATGGATTTAATCGATTAATCATTTATTGTGTATATATTATAACATCAAATTGTTATTAAATTACCAAGATATTAAATCATCAAAAACAATTTGGTCTGCTCACTCCATTACTATTCTCTTAAATACGAGAGATGCCCGAAGATAATGTATGTTTGTTTTTTAGGGTTCCTTACACAACCCTTGTCCTTACAAAAAATTAAAAAATGGTTCCTAATATATATTCCTGCGATCTTAATACGGAACCATAAGAAAAATTTAAAGGAAAATGCTTTGCAAATGATGTCAAACAGCATATTAAATGTCAAATGAAAGGATAATGAGTAAACAATATATTTTTGTTATGTAGTTCTAAAAAGAACGAAAATTTACTAACTTCTCTAAGATACTAACGTCCTCTAAGATACAGAACATAGAATATTAAAAATAATACAGTAAACTACTTTAATTAATTATTAGCAGAAAATATTTTCAATCGGCTAACATAATTATTTCCCCCTGCATTAGTATTTTTTTTTCTTTTACTGTATTTGTAATTTTAAAACGTTTCACAGTATATATATTTAAATTTGTATGAGATTCAAAATAAATATAGATTTTGATAAACATATTTAGCAAATTAAAAATATATAAGTGGAGGTCAGTCGTGGCGTCGCGCCGCACCGCTATGGAAAGTCGAGGTCTGTATCAGATCAAAAATCGATAATTTTTTTATTTGTTAAGATAAACTATTGAATTTTTGCACAAGCATAAAGTATACAAAAACGCTTCAGGTACAGTTCAGATATTATCCACGAGAACACTTTTGTATCAGCAATTACGGTTTCGTTTTCGTCACGTTTACGGATTCTAGTGTATTTTTGGAAAGTTGACCAATAGGAATCACACCAAAATGCCTAATGACGCTTTTACCATGAATGAAAATTTTGTGAACTGAAGATGGTATGTATAGTTATTGATGATGGTATGTATGTTCATAATTAATTACATAAATCCTGGCAGTTTCCATGGCATACTTGCCAAATTTTTCAGCATTCATTATCACACCCGATGAAAGTGCTTGTAAAATAATATATTAGATTTTGATTAAATTTACATCCACTCCAATAGTTTTAGAAGAACAATTTGCGTTGAAAAAAAAATTCTAGCAGTACTATCGTCATATTACCACGATTTTGTCGATGATCAATCCCAACTCAACTCGAAAACGTTTTTGTACAAGGACTTTCTTTTCTTGCTTTTGACTTTTCTTTTATTCACTTGTGGCTGACCATGTCCGAAAAGAAAGATTTTATGAAATTTTGAATACCATTTCCATACAGCAAATCCAGGCATGCATTGTAGAAAGTCCGTATTGATATGCAATTTCATTTCCTGGCCTAGTAATTACTTTAGTCAGATCATTCATTTGCCGTGGAGTAGCACCACAGATTGTTGATCCAGAAGGCGTATCTGTTAATACTTGTACTACTTTACTGTCTATCATAGCCAGAAAGAGTTCGTGCTTAACATTCACTCTTTCATCGTTTTTATTAATTAATGATGGGCGCAAGGAAATTATTTGGTTTTTTATTTTATCCACAACAGATTTAGTGTTTTCAGGAGTTCCTTTAGAATATCCCATTGATATGGGCCGACAAAAACGGAAATACGAAGGCACTGGATCTTGCCACCTAATATCACCAGTCAACTCATTGATTAATTTGATAGGCACTAAACAAATTTGCATGAGAAGCAAGTTCAGACTCCTCTGGAAGTATTTGTTGGTATGCTATGGTTCTTTGATTATGGCGTTCTGAGCGTGCCAGTAGAGCACATATCACGTGACATTGTTTATACTGACTTTGATCAGATGAAACATCACACACATTTACTCTATAAAATTAAATGACACAATCGATTCTTATATACCGACCGAATCTATGGTCAAAAGTTTTCTATAACTTTGATAGTGATTTTATTACTAATTTGTAATATGGTTTTATAAAATTAATTCACGTTTTTAATATAATTTAATAAATGAGGGTAGTGTGCATTTTATTGATTAGTAATACCACAAAATGTGTGCAAAATTAAGATAAAATCATCAAAATTTTATCAATAAATTACAATAATTTAATTGAAATTTACCGCAATCTAATCAATTAAATAGTACAACATTAGAAACCACAATAGATAAAGTTAACTTGTTCCCTGA
>DWAN01003273.1:0-13676 GCA_018230445.1 Heliconius hewitsoni
AAATTAAAAACTGAGCGTCTTAATAAGAAGTGAATTTGAACAACAGGAACATGCAAATGCTGCTGTCGTCGCTGATGCGCCACGCGCCGTACGCGGCGCTGCTGGGCGGCGCGGCGGAGCGCGAGTGCGAGTGCGTGCCCTCAGTGCCGCGCCTGCAGCTGCTGGTGGAGCGCGCCTGGCAGCTCGGCTTCGACACGCAGGTAGCCGTGTCAGGAAAGGACACATGTTTACAGTGACTTGATTTGTATAACTTCTCTAACAAAAAATATAGATATATATAAATATAGATTTTTTTTCTCCTAAAAAATTAGGTTTTTCAGGTGTTTTAGTTTAGATCTAGATGTGCAGTTTGTTCTTTTTTTTATATTTAAATTTCTAATGTTTGTGTTTAGAGATACGTGAATATAAATACAAATGAACAATAGAAAATGAAAACAGGTTAATTGTATGTACAGTCACTAATGTCATAAATCTCTGGTGCACTTCTGCAGTGCAGGTGCAGGTTCACATTCTCAGTGCTAACTTTTTATAAAACATCCAGATTTAATTATGTTTTTATTATATTTCTAGGGCTCAGAGCAGTTAGGTTGTAAGCTGCATAACACTCGCAAGTGGATCGGCGCGTGCGAGGTCGTCACTGTACTGTCTTCACTAAGGATAAGGTGGGTACGGTTTGACGTATTGTCGTTGCTCCGGGACGATGCGGAAGTGAGGGGGGACGCGCTTTACACCATAATATAACTATAACGGTTGTCGTTATAATAAATAGAATGGGACAAACTTGCCACGACCTCTTAATCTTCGGCACTCCTAATCTTAAATCGCAACGATTAACTATGATATAATATATACTACTAGGATCCACCACATGCTGAGCGGCGGGTGGAGCTGTTGCACAAAATTTTGCGATTTTTTTTTGTTTTGTCCGCACGCTGGGTTAAGCTAGTCAAACTAACTCTATGGAACACATTTTGACTATTTATTTACTCGAAAACTACAATTACAATTATCACTAAACTACTTCGCTGGGATCACAGCGTCGTTGTCGTCCACAACATTCCTGCAATTTCAGAGCTGTGGGTTTAACGGTGTAGGAGGAACGAAACACATTTTTGAGCAGTAAGAGCTTCGCTTCGCTCACTCAGCTCAATAACGTGCGGTAAATAAACTTCCATATCCATCGTATAATAGGAAATATATATATATAACATATAAATTTATAACATATAAATTTTTATTTATAAACCCATTAATATAAGACAAACATTAAGCAAAAGAATTTATTAATTATGGTTTTGGGCCAATAAAATAATTTGTATTATATCGTTCACGTACCGACATTCATCAGTTACGTATTTATTATACGTATAGATTTTCTTTAATAACATGTACCTATTGTATTATGTTTTCAGATGCCAATTAATAGATTTCCACAAGCCCACGTCTCCTGACGGCAGCCACCCCGCGCTCTTCGACTGGGTGCTGCGGTACTTCCAGAATGATCCTAATGCATTTAAACCGCCATTGTATTTACAACATCAAGGTACAGTAGAAAATAATTTTATAATTGAAAATATTTTTTATAAATATATATATTTTCTTTAGGAGCGAAACAGAATATTATTGTTTTGTATATTTATTTTGCAATAATGAGTTCTGGCAACCATGTCAATGCCTCCACTGCAGGTGCAAGAAGGAGAACGGAGTATTTTGACACTTAAGGTGTCCTCGACTACTCTACTATATGTAATACAGATTGAAGATGAAAGTATTATTAATAATATTATTTTTATTTGTATCATATAAATATGTTGTGTAATAATTTCTTTATTATTTGTTTCAGGTCATTCTAGAACAATAATAGGCTATGAGAGGCACAAAGATGGGAAAGCGACGTTGCTAGTTCTGGATCCCTCTCATTCACCAGCTCAAGTAAGTAATAAGTGATGAACTATTGGAAGCTATTAACATGTAAAAATATTATTTAATTATTAACATTCTTATGAGATTTATATACTTTTAAATGGCCTGTTCTGTAGTGCAAAGTAATCTCAATGATTAGTGCCAGTGTCACAAATAGTAGAGAAAGCACAATTGATAAATATTGTAGAATATAATGAACTGATGGATATATGACGTTGGATGTGCTGGTTCAAACGTGCCCAGGTGCGCCAGGTGGTGTGCGGCAGCTCGGCGGCGAGCGCCGCGGCGCTGCGCCTGCTGCGGCGCGGCGCCTCCGCCCTGCGCGCCAAGCAGTACCAGCTGCTGTGCGTCAGCGGCGTCGTGGCCGACGACGCGGAGTACCAGGCCTGCAAAGTGCTGCAGTCTGTGCGTATTCCTTAAGAGACGCTCACAGCGGGCCCACCTCCGCGTCTATTTAAATACGCATTATGTACTAAAAAATGTATGATAAATAATAATTATTAATTATTTATTGATTTTAGAGATAGTGTGGCGTCATTTTAAAAATATTTTAATATTTCCTATAAATTTAATTATTATTTTGTTTTTAATTCCCATTTGTTTGTTTGTTTTATTATATTAAATAACTAATTTGAATTTGGTTTTGAAAATAAATAAGGAGTTGAAAATATAACCACGCTGTCTATATAATTTAAAAAAAAATTGTCTAGTCTTAATTTATAGGTGTCTTCATTGATATTATTATATACGATTTATCTTACGAGTACATCATTATTTAAACTTGTTTGTACTTGTTATTTATTTCAAATAAATCTTGTTTATTATTTTTTATATTAGATTTTTTTTAACAAACAATTTCACAATATATTTTGTTGATATTGTTTTAAGTTCTATTTATAAAAGAGAAAAGAAATATCTCATAACTATTATAATAGTATCAAGGTTGACACAAAAACGTTCTAGCTTAGTTCTTTTTAGTGGTTTCTACCTCAATTAATTTGTCAATTTGTTTCGATTGTGAATTACATATAATATATATAATATAACATTATATTTACAAACCAACGATCCTTATACACAATATAAAAAAGCGAAGTTTTTCTCCATAAAATGTATAAAAGTGTTAATTGTATGGAGATTAATAAATTAAATAATCTAATGCTTATAGTTAAATTGTTAGTAAGTCAACGTATGTACAGGGTGGGGATGAAAAATAGAAATTATACATTTGTACCCATTATTCGAAATTATTGAAAAAAAAGCGAAAGAGGATAAAATAAGACAGTGTTGTAGGTTCGACTCGTGTAATTATTTCTATTTTCTTTCTCCGATGGAACAGAATGTGATGTAATGTCTCGAAAATTGAGCAGTACGGAGGGAACAGAGTGACTTAACACAAAGTTCCTTCTGTCTGATACAGCGTGTAGCTGCTTTTATTTATTTTTATCGGAGAAAATAATATTTTATTTAAATATTCTCATCCTGTATATTGCTTCACGTCGCCTTCTATAGCTAAGACACTTACCGCTTAAGTCACTATGATAATTATTTTGCACACTAATGGTTCCTAAAGGAATTGCATTTTAGATTTTAGATAGATGATGATGATGATGATGATGATGGGTTATGAAGAAATGGATCACATTTAAAAAACATGTTAAAATAAAACTATTTAAACATTCACAATAATAATTATTATATAATTATTATATTTCAATATAAACATAATTTAAAAAGCTTAAAATTGTTATTAATGTTTATAATTTAGATTTTTTTTGTTTTAATAATATTTATACTTTTATTTGTTTTTTCTTAAATGTTCTTAAAGTAGTTTTTAACTTTTTTTTTCAATATAAATTAAAAAAGACTTGAAACCAAATAGATTTTTTAAATGATAAAGAAATATCAGCAGTAATGCTTTTTAAGCTGATGCTATCTTTTTTTTTTGTTAATGAATTCTTATTATTATTTTAATATAGTATTTTTTATAAATATCATTATTTTGTTAAATTTTACCGTTACATCAACTAGATTAGGTTTAAAGAAAATATGATTAATTTAAATGTGATCTATTTTATATGAAAACGGAAAAGGTTGGATCGGAACAAGTAAAGGTGCCTGTAATAATAAAAAAATGTGTGGCTTAATTATGATTATTATGAAAAAATATATTAAAATTATTTTTATTAATTTGTGAGTTTATAAATATTTGTATTAAAAATGTGTTCTGCTATTGTTTATTATAAAAAAACTATATTAATATTCATTGGATCAACTGTTCAATCCTTAATTCTGAAAAAAAGTACATACGGGAGTTCCCTGATTTTTGTGAATTTGACAGATGACTTTGCTTTAAATTGTCTGTGAGTGTTAAAAACATGATATTATATTGCTTTTTGTGTCTATAATAATTACAAAGACTCATTTTATGACTATAATGCCTGAGACTATAGATTAGGAGGTATGTGTTTTAAAGTTGTTTTAGATAGTTGTATATTTACTTCTTATTCTAAATTATAATTGGTATTGTGAATATTAAATACATATTTTGCTTAAAATTTTTCTTATGTGTATTTTAAATCGTATTACAAAATGTTGGGCAATTATAAAAAAAACGATTTATTACTAAAAAGTCCTTCATTTTCTCGCATTTCTTTAATAGTAATTTAACACAAATGTCTCAATTGACAAAAAGTCGATAAATTATTCGTAATCGCTCATTTATTTAATAGTAAATGTCAATTATTCGACAATTTCAATCGAATCAATCATCATTTTTTTTTTATTAATTGTTGTGTAATTCTAGGAAATCGACCAATCGTTGTTTCTCTCGATTATTCCGATTGTTTCTAGTCTACGTGTTTACAATGTTATGAGTGTAAGTATTGAATTATATTCCATATCGATTTAATATTTTCGCTTTATTAAAATTGATGTATCGAGTGAAGTAATATTATATATAGTAACGGTATGCTCAAATTATTATTTAATTATTATTAGAAGCCATCGTGGCGTAATGGAGTGTCTTAATTTAAACGCAACGTTTGCGGGTTTGATTCCTATTTGGAAGAATTGATTGTTTTAATTTCTCGCTCTGATAAGAGTGTGCTCTTATCAGAGCGAAGGCGCAGCCATAGCCTTCTGCCACTTAACATGCAATGTAATTGGTTGGTGCATTGAAAACGGTTTGTCTTAATACTAGATTAACTCTGCATCTGTGTATCAGGATATGGGGGATACAGCGTCAAGCTGAGTAATAATAATAATATTTTGTTGCTTCCATATCTACAAAAGTTACATGAAATTTGACAAAAAATATTGTTTATTTAGTATTTTTTAACATTATTTATTTAAATCGTTTCTAATACATCAGAATAATTATTTACAATTAAAAACTTATCTGATGAAAAATATTTACAAAATATAAAATTTCAATGTTTCTGATATAATAATACTTCACTTTTTCTATAACGTATACCTTTTCCTGTCAATATATTGACAGTGTATTGTTAAAATATATTATTAATCATCTTTAAATTTAATATACTAATATGTATTTCAAGAATCATAAAATTTATTGATGAAATTGAGAAAAGGTACGAATTTGTGTTAAAAAGAGAAAAAAATATGAATAAAAGTTCTTATGAGAATGGTTGTAAGGTAAGTCAAGATTGATATGACATTAGGTGACGAGAATAACAATGTATCAAGAATTTATTTGAAATGTTTATCAATATTTTAAATAAATTATTGACTTAAAAATTGGATTCGAATCTCTTACAAAATATTACTTGCACGAATATGAATATCTTTTAAACAAAACTACTTAGTCAATAAAAACAGATCAATTAAAAACATTCTAATGCTGTCATTTATCATATTAATATCAACACGATTTTTTTTTCGATATATCATTAAAATAATAATTATTAACGTTAATTTGATTTTATAAATAAGGCGCTTCAGCTATCCAAGCTCGTTACTGCCTCAAATAGTCTCACAAGAATATAATAATAATAACAAAAAACCAATAAATACTAGATATTACATAAATAACACCAATTATTAATAATCTTATAAAACTTATATTATCTACACTAAGCATAATAAAATATCTTAACCAATCAATATGTAGTAAATTACCGCCATTTTTGCTGTCATTTTGACAAAGCGAATTGAATAAGATTTTTTAAATGTTATTATTGCAATTCCAAGGTAAATAAATAAAAAAGCTTAAAAATCGAAAATCTTTAGATAATATTTTTTTTCGAAATTTATGAAAAGAAATGCAGAATTTCACACACTATCGAGAAGTAACGATCCAACGAGAAATAAAAAAAACATTAAATAGGTTGTATTAAAAGGTAATAAAATGAGTAAACGATATAGAAAATACAGAATAATTAGATGGATAGACGAGATCATATTTTTCTTACGACATGTTCCGGTGCTTTAATAAAATTACAAGTAAGTAAATAATTTCGCGTTGAAGTTCTTCCCTCGTTTATAATTTTTTATATATTAGCAGTTAGATATAGTTTAAGAGATTTTTTTGCGGTTTTAGTGTAAGTTTAAAATATGTCAGAAATCGAAAAAAAATATGAAATAACAATAATACTAATATTAATTATTCTATTGTTAATAAGTGCTGTTAGATTACATCTTTGTTTACATTCTAATTTTTAATGTTATATCCAATGAGACGAGTCATCGCGCAGGGCATACAAGCGTGACTGCAAACGCGTCAGGTTGTGGGTTCGATTCCCTCTCGGGAAAACAACACGCAATGCTTCGAAAAAAATAAATCAAATGTTTAATTTTTATAATTTACTAAAAATAAAATTATTTAAAAAAAAAGCAATAAGTACATCTTATAAAAAGAAAACAAAGAGAAAAGTTATTTAGAGATGATTTATTCAAGATTTTAGTCAATTCAGATTTTATCCATTTATTTTAAATACTAAGTAATTGTTATTTTTTATTTTTTTTTCGAATTTTCTTAAACAATTTTAGCTTTTAACTTTCATTCGATATTTATTTCAAATTAAATAAAATTGTTTTAATTCCAAAAATGTGACATAATGTGTATGTAATATGATATTTAATGTAATGCACTCATTCATGTGATATTTATGCAAGACAGAGGTTTTCGCTTATATTTTTAAATGAAATAGTATTTTTATGTGAAATATGAACTAAAGGTTTACTAACTACGTCTTTAAAATACTCAAAAAGATATCAATTAATTATCAATAATAATACTTATGTCAAATAAAAAAAAACCCAATAATTCATTGTAAAATTTTATTTAAAAAAACAATTAAAAATTAATTAACATTTGAATAAATTTACACAAAAATGCTATTTCATACAATCTTCTATATAAGGCTTTGTCACTATTTATATTAACCCTGTGATAGGAAATCGACATCATGTTCGTGTTTGCTTGAAAAATTATTGAAATTTTGGAGTGGAAAAAACCTAATTAATTTATTGAATGATTTTTCAAGCAGCTTAGTGGGTGCAGAACGTCACTTGCCTTGTACGTAGTAGGGAACGGGAGCTTCGTAGGGACAGCTAGGCTGTGCTACAAATGTTTCTTCAATAAACTATCGTAAGTTACGTGGACATTTTATTTATTAATTATTTAATATATTCCCTACTTGTTTTCCTGTTTTCTTTATGTTGGGATCGTTTCCAATGAGATTTAGGCTCGGTGCTGGTTTTCTTTCGAAAATTAACCGCCATTGTTGATGTCATTTAAACATTAGTTTTTTTTTTTTAAATATGTTGATTTTGTTTACTCGTATGGTAATGAGTGCATAATTTTATTTATAAAAATATGTAAAAAATTGACAGAATATCATCTTAAAGCAAAAATTAAGACAGCAGTTTTTTTTATTCAATAATCCCTTCATCTATCCTTTATCCTCTTTTCTAACTTTCGATTTGTAAATTCGTTATGGCAGATTTATATATAAAACATTTGGTTCTTGTGCCTTACTATATTAATAAAGTAAGTCATTAATATAACGAAATAAATATTTTTTTCTATATCTAGTTATGATCGAAATTTTATCGTTCTGTTATTGGTATAATAGAATATAAGCTGGGTTCAATGTTTTTAAATTAATTTTCAATGTCACATTACTGTACCGATGTAGCCATTATTGGAGTTTCATATAAATTGAAAAAAAGCATTACGCAACAATAACAATTTACAAAAATAAAAAAAAATACGCATAAATTTTTCTAAAACTTTATTTAAAAAAATATTGTTTACAAAGTACAGAGTCAAAGTGACGTGTAACAAATTACCATTTTATAATAATTGCAATAAATGTCCTTAAACGTAATCACGAACACTCGCCTTTAGAAACATTGTTTTTCATATTTTTCTATGAAATTTTGGATTAAAAAAAGTTATAGGATATTTCAATATGGAAATATCAATGCCATATTTCGTCGGAAACGTTAGTTAGTTAAGCATAATTGATGTTTTCGAGTGTGGCATTGAGGCCTGTATTCTCTCAAGTGTCTGATTGATCTTGAGACGCTGTTTTCATTTATTAATTATATATCTACGAATGTAAACGGCATCAAGCTCGATCTCAGACTTGAGAGCGATTTATAAATACGGAAAACTAGCAGCTTTATTGGGGTCTCATAGAAAAAAGCAAGGGTTCGATACACATGCATACATGCAAGCAAATATTAAAATAAATTGCTACTAGCATTTGCTGTGATTTCAAAATTTCTTAGGAATTTAAAGAAAAAATAAACAATCATCTATTTGCAACACAATAGCAATCACCTTTGCAAATGAGAACATCAAATGTCGTAGCATTAAGAATATTCACTTGATGTATTAAATTATATTTAATTTTGATATTGGTACAATTATAGTCTACTTAAATGATAAATTCATTTTAATTGAATTATGGGAGTATGTATATATTATACATATTCGTTTGCATGTAACAAAAAAATATAAGTAAATATCATTCTCAAGGTATTAGTCAAATTAAGGTTTTACCCGCCATCCTCATTTTACATTTTATTGAGAATAAATTTATGGTCTTATTTTTTTGCAGCAAATGAAAATTCTCCCAACGTTACAATGAGTCGTATTCACAACTCGGTCTTCGGTATGTAATATAATATTCTATATTGAAATACTTGACCACAGACAAATATGTATTTTAATATTAAATTTACATTTTCCTATGTAAATGCATTAAAAATACCCAAAACTATTTTTTAGCTAATTAAAAATGGATAAGTATCAAATTTACTATATTTAATATTTACATAATTCGTAAAAAAAACGTCTGTGGCACAAATTGTAGATAAAAGCAAACAATCACGAAATACTGATAGTAATTTAGGAACTAATAATAACTAATGTGGTATTTTTAATTCCAAAATTATATGAAAGACGCTCGCGAAATAAAACCAGCAGTCCATAGACAACACCTCTTTATCACAGTTCTCGAAATGCACTAAAATAACCTCTATTCCAATAAATACTTTAAAAATGTTAAATAAGGACACTTCGTATAGAACAGCTTTTATAAAAATATTTTAAATTCTTAATATTTTTTAATATAAATAGTCTAGCAAATTTTTATATTTCTGTATTCGAATACATTATAAAGTATAGTAAAAATAGAGGTTAATGCATTATGAGTGGCATAAAGCTAAGTGCGAACATGGCTTAATCTTATTATCTATGTCTTACGAAAGTAACGAGAGTTGTCTATGGTAGAACATGGACGGCTAACGGTTGAATAACATTTAAAACAACTCTTAGGCTGAATTGTAACTACAAACTTGATTTAAAATATCATTTAGAAAGTTTCAAAGTTGAAGTAAATAAAAAGAAAAGCAATTGAGGGAAAAAAATCATAAAAACGTTTAGAAAATTAGTATTTATCCAATATTACCCAAGATGACCAGAAAAAATAATTATTTAAGCATAAAAAGATTTTTTTTTATTAGTAGTTAGCCTCCATTAATTATTCCACTGGTGTTCAAGTGTTTACTTTCCTTTGCCATACCGTCACGTATAGAAAAAAATAAATTATTCAATAAAGTACATACTTAAATACTTAATGAAATACGTCAAGAAATCTTGTAGATATCTTTTTTGGTCCCAAAATTAAATGATTTCTTATATGCTTTCTGATATTAATGAGAAAGATTTATAATTGTTGTTGTTGCGATAATATCAGCTTTCAAAGTTAATATATTTATTTATTTTTATACTATTTATAGATAATATTATTTTAATACATTTTGATAGATTTAAAAAGAAAGATTAATAAGTAAATTTTGAGAAAATATTTATTTGAAAGGATTAATTATCATTATTCGAATTATTTAGGCTGAAACTGTAATAAAACCAACATCAAAATCAAATCATTCAAAATATGATTTTCATGCGGTTTAGACGAATATGTGATTCAAGAAGTAATATAAAATAAAATATTAAATTATTAAATCAAAAATGAATATACGAGTATATTCGGCTTGTAATGTGATATTGTATTTTTTGTACAACTTAATCGCCAAAATATGAAGAATATAAATAAAAACTAAAAATTCACAGTAGAAAATTCTAGAAAATACGATATTTTAGAACGAAATCTACAAGATTCCTTTTAAACTTATCACTATTAAATATAGCAATGAGTCGGGTTTACAACTTAAGCTTCTCACAACTTATAGTATATCAAGTCCGTTGCGCAAGCCGGTATGTTTATATTTATATATTATATTATTATAATTATAAATATAATCACAATCGTTATTTATTACAGCCTTTTTTTTTGTTTTTTTTTATTATATTTATTAAATATTTTAGCTGCATTGTCTATTTCTTAGTTTCTTCATTACGTCTATAGATATAATCAAGTTATTATTTTTTAGAACTTTGATGTCATTACAGAAAATATCTTTTCAAAATTAATAATATCATTATATTAATTGAATTTTGAATCTACTTTATATATAATGATTATATATTAAGATCAGTCTGCAATAATTCCATAGGTTTTCAACCTGATTATTGTATATTTATCAAAATTCGTACGTACCTATTTGATAAAAGTATTTCTTTTTTCATTTTACCGTGTTTTTTTTAATCAATTTCAGAAGCACAGATATTTTATAAACATGCCAAAATTTCTCGCGAAGAAATTCCAATTAATCATATCTTATAAATTATCATATAAATAAAGTTTTGTGATTTTTGAGATTCTGAACATTGTAATAATATACAACCTGTATGAGAAAAAAATGTTATAAAATCTATTTATTGGTTCTTATCTTTAATTGTCACCGTTTATTTAATTTAAATATATTATTAATTAAAATATTATCGTCTCGTTATAATATAAATAAATAAATAGTAACAATTTCGTTAACTAGATGGCGTTAGTTTACTAACTTTACCAATGAGTACGCTGGAGGACTGGACTATCATTTTTACTCAATTTCTATGGAAGTATATAACAGTTTTTCTAGAACATTCACTATTATATAATATTTTGACTTATTTTTTTTAACATTTCAAGCTTTTTCCTCGTTGAGCGGTTGTTCTTCATGTTTTGTAGGTGCCTGCGGCGTTGAGTTCCAATCTTGTAGCTCTCCCGTGCCGAAAATGACGAAAACTAGCGCTCCACATATGTATGTAGTTGCGAGGATAAAGAATACTATCTGCCATTGTTCATACGTGTTCTGTGAATTAAGAAATAAAATATTAATGAACACGTTTTTTTTAATGTTGAATATTTTTTAAAGATAAAAGTTAAGTAGAAAAATTATGTTTATAGCAAAAAAAGGCAATCCAAATATAATCTTCATGTCTATGGCAATCTAAATATCTATAGGTAATTAGATCCAACCCTAGTTTAAGTAGCGAATAAAGAAAAAACATTTATAGTTAACAATTTTCTTTATTTTGTGTACTTACACAGGTCTCTCTTAGATAGTGAATAGAGCTAGAACTTCTCAAGAACAAACAATTAACTAAATTATGAATATAATTAATATTTCCGAGGAGGATTTGAACCCACAACCACCATACGTACTGATGATATGATACTTTTCAATGAAATATTATCAATGTAACTTACATTATGCTTAGTTAATTCTCCAACCATTAAAGTAGACAGCCAGCCGCACAATGAAGAAAGAGTATTTGCAATACCGAAGATAGTTCCTAAAAAACGTAAAAAAACGTATTTTTCTTATTATCTATATTAATTAGAATCATAATTTATATATTATGTAGAAAAAATTTTTATTCTAAAATCGCAAACAAAAAGAAATTACTAACGGACGCCGTGGTGGCGTAGTATGACGGTGTTTCCGTTCTCCACGGAGGGTGGAGAACGGAAGTGTTTTAATGGGGGCGAACTACACAACACTAGGTTCGCAGGTTCCCTCTGCCTACCATGTTAAGTACAAGCGGGATACGTACAGCGTTAAGATAAAAAAAGCACATCTGGATAGCATGTGACTGTTTAAGCAATGTTAGTGAGTTCGATGCCCGCTTCGGGTTGATATAATTTCATATCCTAATTTTGGTAATACAAATTCGAACAAAAAGCGGAGAACTTAGTGCATTGACGCTAGATACTAAGTTTATAAAATATGAAGGTGTAAACTAACTAAAAACGCGTTATTACTGCGCCTGCAACTGAATCTAGTATAATATTTGCTGTTATCACTTCAACATTAGCATATATGGCAATCGCGAAACCAATAATGTTTTTCACTTATAGCATACGGTAATTTATACGCGAGGTCAAAAATTTTATCATGCAAGTGACTAATGTAAGTACAGTACCGTCAACAAGTCGTGGCCGCCCTGAGTTAGATTTCCGAACTTTGCGGACTGCACTCAGCCGTCTACAGCTAACTGCAAGGCGGCCACGACTCATCGATCGTACTTGAACCTACGCCATAAAAGTAAGCTTACCACTGAATTTAGGAGCAATATCCAATCCATTTCCAAGATATCCAGCCGTCACCGCGCCGTTGATAGTCAGAGCGAAGGTGAAGATGGCGATCGACCAGATCCTGTCGTGCCCGAAGAAAGCTTGTGCTATCATCATTAAACCTGGGAACAAATAAATATTGAATTTGTTGTATGTTACAATAATTAAAATAAATGGCATAAGAATAGGACATTGTAAAAAAGTATACACGTAGATCTTTAAAAAAGTATCAAATTAATACAAATGTATATTAATTTTCAGTAATAAGAGATTGTGAGTAGGTAGGTACAACTGTAATCTAAAATTTTCTAAATGTTACCAATATTACTGGGTAATCTCAAAAATAATACCAGGTAATCCAACAGCGAGTCCAGTGAAGAGTTTCCGTGTTGTCGTAGTGGAGAGGCGGCCGGTGCGGCGCAGGGAGTCGGCCAGCACGGACGACGCCAGCGCGCACAGGTACTTGCCCAGGTAGGGCAGAGAGGAGAGGAGACCGTTCTGTGGACAAATGTTTTATAGTTACAAATTACGACTAAATATATATTTTTAATATTTAACGAAAAACATAATTTATGTAGGAGAATTAGTTATTATTTTTGTTAATTTTAATCCTTTTCCAATCACAATCCCGGTTTTTATTTTTGTAATATTATTTGAATATAAACTACTGCATTTACAGTTCACAGAAGTTTTTAGCCGTGTGATCCCGGCCTAGAATAGGATCATCCTGGTACTGGTGGTGTCGTA
>DWAN01003274.1:0-13675 GCA_018230445.1 Heliconius hewitsoni
TCTGCCTACCCTGCTGTGTGCGGGATACAGCGTGAAGCTGATTTATTTTATTTTACCTATACGATATATGCTTCAGTAAAGACAAAGTTTTTAGTGATTAATTGATATGTATTGACTGTAGTGTAAGCTAATGGTAACGCCGAGGCACACGCGTGTGACTGTAAACGCGGCAGGTTGAGGGTTCGAAATATTAATATTAAACTTATTTCAATCTGGGGTCGCAGCAAAGCGCGATGTAGAGTTCCGCAATGCTTCCAGAATTCGCCAGAAAGTGGGAAAAAGGGTGTTTTAACATTAGGCTCACCTTCTTACCCTGCGACATGCGAGATACAGTGTAATGATAAGCTAATGTCTGTTATATTAATTTTCAGCAATTCTGTGAAAAAAAAAAAACAATACAATTTATAAAACATATCAAAAGAAATTTACACAATCGCTTTATTATTCGTTTTACACTATCAACTCTAGATAGTATAAGAAAAAAAATCCAGCATCCAGTTCATCGAGTTGCGCAATAATCCCATGTATAGCTCTACATCCAAAGTGAGGGGGCGCCACCTGTCAGATATTAATTTCCGGTACTTGACGTCGTACCTCACGTTATTACACGTCAGTATACACAGACGTGCCAGGTCGTAGTTGCTAGCCATCGGTCAGCACGCCCCACACCACTTATGCACGTATTCAGTCCTATGCTTAAATAATTGATTTCAATTCGAGCAAAACATCGCCCCTGATACGCTCTTTTTTTTTATATATTATGTATGATCAATAACAAAAATTGTACATTTAATATTTAAGTTTTCGCCCGAAAAACGGTTATATAAAATGGTGACACCTTTGTTTTTTTTTAATATGATACTATACTTGTTGTACTTATAAAATATTGTTAATTATTTTTTTTAAAAGAATAAAAATCAAACAAGATCAGCACGATTATAGATATAAATTATCAGCAAGTGATGCTTTAACTTATAATAAAGTCATCATGAAAATCAATGTTAGATAAAGATTAGACATGATTTTGTCTTGACCTTCAATTTCGCGCCCCTTACGAATAACTGGAGCGTTGCCTAAAGGCACGTACATATTTCGAGGAGTTTTCAATGTGTCACACTCACAATTCACTATTCCTTATCTTTATAACTAAGTTTCAAGGTACGAATTTCATATAGAACGTTTAAAACTGTAGAAGACTCATAAATCTGGTAAAAAAAGGCTATACAAAAAACTTTTTGGCAACAAATAATGGTACAACGCAACTTCACCACGTAATTTGTATATTTAATTATATATTTCAAGACATTCAAAGACAATACTTTAATAAAATATTAGAAAATCATTTTATTTTTAATCGAAATACGTATTACGTAGTACTTTAAAGACATTGCGTGATGTTAGAGAGCTCAAAGCTTATGATCTAATGCCTGAAGAAATCGGAGAAATATTTGATTAATGTATTTCCTCCGAGTGGAGCTCGAACCCGTAGCCATCGCACTCCTAACACCGTCATTGTTGTGAGATTATGATATCATCATACAAAATGGGCTTAACCAATTTTTCTTTAAAAGAAAAAAGAGAGAAAAGGGTGAAAAGAACAGTGTAACTGTTATCATAATTTGACCATAAATCATCTCCTATTATATCTATATCATTTTAAAATAAAAAAAATAGGATAACGTAGAAGATTTAAAAAAATTAAACATAATAATGGTTGCTTATTTTCTGCATTCAACGCCCAACGTATCCTACTATTCTGAGTATTTTCATTTGAACGAGTTTGCCCTAGAATGTTAAACAAAAGGATTTTTCTCATCCACATGTACTAGCTTTTTATGTAGGGTACCAGACAATAGATGTACCATTGTCCCTAACACATAGAATTCACTTACGTTGTTTATTTTATTATGCTATTCAGTTATTGGTTAATGACGTAGTAGCAAGTTGTTAGATAATTAATTATAGCAAAAATGTGAGTGAAAAAAATACCTTTTGTACCACGGACGTCCAGTCAAGGAGTACGGTCTATATTGCATTTGTTGGATGGTCATAAGTTGAGAAACCTTAATAATATAGGGCTGGCTAGACCATTTTTTTGGGAAAAAAAACAAATTATACTTTATATATAATCTTCCCTTATGTAACATTAAAAAAAACTTTATCATACAACTAAAGGCAAATATATCAAATGATATGTTGGAAACATTTTCTTGTTGATTCAATAGTTAAGAAATACCATGGTGGTTTAAAAGCCCCATTCCAGTTATATATCAAAGATGTCAAAAGTTCACAAGACAAAGAGATTTGAAGTGACGATAATTGAACAAGGCGTCCGTAATGTATTATGTAAGGCATTAGTATGAGCGGTAGAGCAAGAGGCCATTCCTTCAGCATAGAAAACCGGCTGATATGAAAACTCATCGTGGAGCGGTGTCGGGCGGAGGGTAGAGGGCTGTAGCATGTGGTATGAGGATGGGGGCGCACGGAGGCTCTATTTGGGTCACCCCGGGCGTCATTCTCCACGATCAATAAGGGGAGTCGGCGCGCGCCGTTTGCCCTCTTACTTGCGCCGCCATGCCACATACCTAACTCGTCGCGAATACTGCCATGTCGACATCAATTATTATATTAATAGTTCTTGTAAACAATAGCGCCTCAAAATAATTACTAAATAACATTGTTTTATAAATATATATATCTGAATAGTAAAAAAATTACTTATACAATGTAATACATGAGTTTCAATGACAAAAATACGCCTCCATGCTTTGCGCGAGGCCTGAAGTTATTTGGCCTACTGCACTAGATTTTATAAAATATAAAAAGAATAATGTAACAACTAGGGTTTTACTTATAGTTGTAATTTGTTTTAAGTACAAAATATATTTAGGTAATATATTAATTTCTTCAATAAAAATGTGATTTTATTAAAAAAAGATGGGAATTACATCATTAACATTACAAATGCAAAGAAAAGCAGCATTAAGAAATATTACAAAGGTACAAACAAGAAAGGATGGCAAAATGTTAATTTGTTATTAAATTTGTAAAGGAGAGAATTTTTGAGCAATTTTATGTTTCAGTGAAAATTGTTTATTTTAAGACTGCAATCTTGTTAAAAATCCAAATGTCGAAACTGTACCAAAAATGCGACTTGCGTGAGTTAAAAATATTTAAACGCGAATGTTATTGAGAGAACGTAAAAGTTAATGTTTTTAAATAATATGAAATTAGTTATTCTTTAAAAAAAATCAGATTCACGCTGTATCCCGCACACAGCAGGGTAGGCAGAGGGAACCTAGTGTTAAGACACTCCGTTCCCCATTATTATTATACTAATTATTCTCTAAGTTTTTAATAATTAAACAAAGTTTTACACATTAGATGTGATTACCTTTTATTTACCGAAAATGAAACACATCAATCAAATTAAATACCAATATAAAACGTAATAAGCCACTTAAAAAAGTAATTATGAAATAATATGCAATACAATAACATTAATTCGATAAGTGTTACGCGAAATATTACACAGGTCAGCTGGTGTCATATTGTTCCAAAGAGATAAAACGATCAAGCTTAAAAGGTGTTAAAAATAAAATAAAAAATTGCATCACTAGGGTTGGATTAAACAATAGTAAATCTGAAAGAAAAATATATAATGGGTATTGCTGCCATTTTCATTTAAACTGGATCCAGTTTGCGAAACTTTTTACATTAGGCAGCGCGCAATGGACTTTTTTCTCTAATATTCCTATGGTTCATTTACTTTCAAGATTTATGCTCCTAAAAGAATATAACCTCATAGAATTTCGAATGTGTTCTTATATATTAAATCTGCTTAATTCTCTCCGTTCCGATGATGGTCACAGAATTTAATAGCAGTATAAAATAACGTAGTTGTTGTCACTCGGTAACCACTTTGGATATTACAGAAGTGGCGGACATAAGTCGCTAAAACTGCTTTGAGGAGGAACATATGAGTTGAGTGCATTAACCCATTATATAAGCATAGGACTATTTGCAGCTACGCTGTTTTTTTTTTTTTTCAGATCTGGTTGACTGCAAACTGCAATGAAAGCAACTCCAATAAAACAATTAGATGACTCTTAATCCAATTGATGACAGTAATAAATATAATAAATAATCTTTTGTAGTATATAATAAATAATGTTCGTAATTCTGTAAATAATGACCTTATTAACCTTAATCTTAACCTGTACATTAAATTATTTTATGTAATACACAAAATAACAGTAACACTCGTCAAATCAACTACTTACACGAAAGCTTAAAGTACTCCTAACATTCTATAATAGATTTCAAGTCAATGAAATTATTATAGAGCAAACGAATATGATTGAATATAAACATATTTTATCATGGCCGTTGCTAAGCCAATGGTGTTGATTCACTCGCTTTTATATACACGATGAAGGTGAAGTCAAAGGAAGTTTATTGATATGCATACATATATACAGACAAATAAGATTTATAGTCTACTGAAATATTTTAAAAATTGCGCACGTCACTACATACACGCATGAATGTTCTTACAACATTAACTAACGGTAAAATTGTTGACCTAATTAATAGGTTCCCTCTGCCTCTCTTATTTTATTTCTAATCAAATTTGGCATAAAAACTAACTGAACCGAACAAAAATGAACAAAAATGCCAATGAAAGACCAATTATTTTTTATTGAAAAGTTACGCAATTATCGCTAAAACTGGAATTATTTTTAACAATTTTCAAGTGTTATTCCACACATAGGTAAGAAAATTTCATTTTAGAAAACGTATAAAAACGTAGCCAGATTATTATTGGAAGCGTGGAATTACTGTTATTCCAATTGCATGTTGGTTTATTCCGATTTTCCGAGAAGTTTTAGAAAGAGATAAAAAAAAAGAAAAAAAAAGACTTTTCTTTAAAATATAAAATACTAAACATATTAATTGAGATCTAATTTTGTATCTACTATTATTGATTAGCGAACAATGTAGATGAAGCCTACGAGGCCATAAAAATACGATATTTTTCGTCTCAAGTGACATATAATATGACACATAATGGTGACAATGCACAGTTTGCATACAACATTGCAATGTACTGTTTGGCACATATTTTTAAACAGCATGTCTTTTAGAATAAGTCAGCTTCCCGCTGTATTCCGCACACAGCAGGGTATAGGCAGAGGGAACCTAGTGTTAAGACATTCTGATCCCCACTTTCCGCCGAATTCTGGAGGCATTGCGTTTTGAGTGGCGAAACTCAACGCCGCGCTTTGCCTCGACACCAGAGCGAAGAAATGAAAATATAAATGTAAATAAATATTTCATTCCCTCGAGTGCGGATCGAACCCACAACCAGACGATTTTACAACCACTCTTTGAGCCCCTGCGCCACGACTGGCCTTTGAAGTCTTTTAGACATTATTGCAATATGGCTACTGGAACAGAAGCTCTGGAAGTAATGGAATAAGTCTGAAAATATACTGTTAAAGACCAGTAATGCGAAGCAAAACTAACAAGCCTACTAGTAAAGATTTTTTTTTCTTTTCCAGGAAAACTAAGTGTACAATGTTCGCTGAAACAGAGCGCAGTCGCAATGTGCAAAATTAACTAGGTTAAAGTTGAATGTTCTTCTTGCAATTGATTAAAGTACCTCGCGAGAGAGATAGCCTGAGTCTAGGTGACTAGAAATGTCGAAAAATTGTATGGTATTTTAATATGAAATTTGTTTCCCTGTGAGCACCGATACTGAAGACATAGACCCTAGCCATAACTTGATACAATTACGCAACAGTCAAATATTGATTCAATTTTCATGACATTTTCCTTAAGCAACAAAGTCAACTTAACTTTCTGTTTGTGCTTTTATTTTTATATCTCTATATGTGTAATTCAGAAGTCTTTAAATATCGTAATTTACACTATTTACATAATTTATGTAAGTTTAGTTACACAATGGTGAAACCGTTACCTTATTATTTTTTATATTTCCATCTCTTCGCTCTTATGTCGAGGCAAAGTGCGGCGTTGAGTTCCGTCACTCAGCACGCAATGCTTCCAGAATTGCCAATTTCTTAACACTAGGTTCCCTCTGCATATCCTGCTGTGTGCGGGATACATCGTAAAGCTGTTTTTTTTCTATTAATTTTGAATTTTAAATAAAATTTTAGAGGCCAGGAGGTTGGATTCCCACTCGAAGAGAAAGATGTTCTGGTCTCGAGGCAAAAGTTCCGCCACTCAATGCCTCCAGTATTCGGTGGAAAGTGGGGAAGTAAGAACGGAAACGAGAGGTGTCTTAATAGGAACCGAGTGTTAAGTGAGTGTTAACGCGAGTGTTAAGTCTAGGGCCAACAGAATATATTTTCAGTTACAAGTTTCTTTTAAGATAGAAATTCTTCTGTAGTTAGGGTTCCGTAACTTTTAAGGAAAAAAGGAACCCTTATAAGATCACTTTGTTTGTCCGTCTGTCAAGGGCCCTTATCTCAAGAATGCTTAGAGATAGCGAGTTAAAATTCAAACTATATACTCAGATATACAGTCGCATGATTTCCGAAAAAAAAAACGTATTTCTACATTTACTTAAAAAAAGATGTGGCCTTTTATGTAGCAAAAACGATTTCGACACTATTAAGGGAATCAAAATTAATAGGGTTCCGGTTAACCTAGAATTATGAAATTTGGCAGCTAACATCTACAGGTAGTATTAGTCTAGGTAAAAATCTGAAAACTAAAATACATTTGTGGTGAAATCACAAAAATAATCGCTTTAAAATGGGGCAAAATTTAGCATTTATAAAGCCGTTAGTTCAAGTGAGATATCAGAAGAAAGGGCTCTGGCTAGGCTAAGCTTGAATTTCAGAAAAGGCTCGAGATCTCCAATTTTTTGTACGAAACACTCGGTGGGCGACACCCATTCGCGCTTGTCCTTGTCAAAGATGTTAATTATCATTAGTACCTGATTGTCAAAATTGACAAAGAAAAAAATTGCATAAGACAAAGTTGGACAAAATCACAAATGCAATGTTTTAATATCAAGTTTTTAAGTAATTAGATCAAGCAACTCGACATTAAAATGCTTTCCGTTTTAAGTCATCTTATTTTAACTGACCTAATTAAAACCACTGTTAAATTTGGCATTTGGAGCTGTTATACTTTTATTTAATTCAATCTCGTCTATTTTTGGCTTTAAACTATAGAACCAAGCAGAACGAAATATTTTTTTCCAAGTACTGCCCATGTACAAATTGAATTAAGGCCTATATACACAATTTAGTATATATTTTCTGTAAAAAAATAATTTGTTTTACTGTTCTTTAAAAGACTACTTATATTATATAAGCAGAATAAGCTATAAATTACAGATGAAATATTTGATACGTAGATTTTTTTAGTTCACATATATTATTTATCTACATACCGGCAATATGTATATGAAAAATATTTTAATATTTGGAACAGGGTCGGTAATCTGCTAAATAGACTCCAGTGGATTTTATGTTATGTAAATATAGCCGTGAATCAGCCAGCGTTAAGTGCATGCGAGAATTGCCGTGCTCGACATAATTCAATTATAAGACTGACGGCCCGTCGCAAAGGTATTGTATGAAGGATATACACCCTCAGACAAAACACTAGATCCGTGGGAATGAGAGAATTATTAAATTTGTTCATTGATGCGAAAAAAAAGGTATTCTGAAAGTAGGAAACATTATTCTAACATGAGCGATTGTACAGAAACGAATAAGAGAAAAAAAACCTGTAACCAAATTTAATGAATCCACTTTAAACATAATCCTTTAGAATCCAGGTTGAGCCAGATTTACCTACAATAAGTAGCGTGAACTGGAGCAGACTCCTTCAACATCCGTTCGCAATCAGCGAGTTCAATAGTCACAAAGGCTATAGAATTTTTTTTTGTTTGAGCTCTTTATACGTAGCTAAGTCAAATAATAATTCCAAGTAAATTTATTTAAATTATTAAGAAAGTCTGTTGTTGTAATCGTTGAATGAATGAACAATGGAACTGCTTTGCCTTGACTATTTAAACTCTAATTTGTATATGAACAAAAAAAAATTAAGGCTGCATGCCCTTACTGAACCCATAACGATTTTATGTAACGATCAAGTATTCCGACAAGCCATTTGGCAGGAGCTCCTGGCAACTTGGCAGCTTCAAAGTGTTTTAACAAACTTACTACAACTTTACAACATATCGACTTGTCCATTTGTATTTTCTAAAGGTTATAATAAAATTGTATTATATAAATTATGACATAATTGATAAATACAATGTATATGACAAGCTATTTCTAGTTAATAGTTAAGGAGTTATAAATAGTTAACTAAGTATCAATTTATCAATAAACAAATATTAATAAATTTAATTATATATTATCGTAGTCCTCATTTTTCTCTTAAAACTGTAGAAGCAATAGATGTGGTTATATGTTCTTATACGGGACAATGGTAAGGAATTTTTTCAATATTGTTGAGTCCCTGAAATCGACGGAGAAAGAAGAATGGAGGTTTTATTAATAGTAAGCAATTGGTCATAGTTAAATTTGACTGTACCCTAAGGCTATATTACTATTAAAATTTATTTATTATAAAAAAAAATCAGCTTCACGCTGTATCCCGCATACAGCAGGGTAGGCAGAGGGAATCTAATGTTAAGACACTCCGTTCCCCATTTTCTACTAAATTCTAGAGGCATTGCGTGTTGAGTGGCAGAATACAACGCCGCGCTTTGCCCCGACACCAGAACGAAGAAATGGAAATAAATATAAATTCAAGTAAATATTTCATCTTCTCGAGTTGGGATGGAACCCACAACCAGTCGTTTTTACAGTCACACTTTGTGCCCCACCGCCTCGACTGGCCTCTATTATTTATATACTATTTAATGTTACTTCTACTTTAATATGCTAGAGAGTTATGTATCACCACAATACATTGCAGGGATTCCTAAGCTGTTAATAGACGAAACATAATTGACATTGACTATGTCATAATATAGATTAAATATCAATTACAATAATTGTATTACTTTTTCTTTTTTTTTTTGTTAAAATATTTTTTTTTATTAGCTTCATGCTGTATCCTGCATATAGCAAGGTATGCAGAGGGAACTTAGTGTTTAGGCACTTTATTCTTCACTTTTCGCCGATTTTTTCCAGGCTTTGCGTATTATGTGGCGGAACTCAATGACAGGGTTTTGCCTTCGCACCAGAGCGAAGAAATGAAACTATTAATAAATAATCATTTATTCCCTGAGTGGGGAACGAACCCACAACAATCACGATACAGTCACATCCTTGTGCCCTTGCGCCACGACGGTATTTGAATTTATTTCATATATTAGCCTTGAGATGCTGTCATAGTCTTTAGGCACGAGAAAAATGAGTCAGAGGAAAAGAACAGTTAAGCTTCATCATCTGTCACCAAATTACCTAACGCTAACTGTAGACTGCCAAAATGAAATAACCTTCAATTTAATTAATTCATATAAGTAATTTTATATGTGCAACAGACATTTATTATAATGGTAATAATATAAAAAAAAATGAATATGTGTTAAGGAAAATCTTAACGTCTAATCGTTAATATTGCATACAACATTCGTTGAAATGGAACCTTTTTTATTTATAAACTGATTGAAATAAAACAAATACTATATATTATGAAGAATTGCTAAAATACAATAGTGAAAACTGCAACTAAGTCGGTCGAGCCGATTCTGAGATTATCTTGAAGAAAGGCACAGACAAAAATTTTGAAAATCATGATTTTATTATGTTAATAAATGGCAACAATAATATTTTTTTCTTATATATCTTACATGTACAGATACCAAACAATGATGATTTTATTATAAGAATAGATATTAAAGGAAAAATCTTAAATAACATACTAGAGATGCCAGTAAAGTTAATTTTACCTAATGCAATTACATACTGGCACATAAGAGAATGTTGGAAAATGGAACCTCTAAGAATTTAACCTTTCTAGGAACGTGGTGCCATATTCCATAGCCTTATTTATTTTTCAATAGAACAATTGTTAAATAAAATATAATAGCGCTAAGTTAATGTATAAAAGATTTACTCATCTAACTTGTAAATAAATAGTGTCTATTTGACATTCAGAAGAATCTATACGAAATCGTCTATACTAATAAAATGGTAACAGTTCGGTGTCTGTACATGGAAGATATATAAGAGAATAAAAGGAAAATTATACTATTTTATTAGAAAATAAAGTGATGTAGACAAATAAATTTAATAATTATGTAGTTGAAGCGTTAAAGCCATATTTTATTTTTATAAAAAAGAAAAACAAATATAAAACCTTCTCAAAAAAAAAACGCTTTAATCTTATATACTATTAAAAAAAACCTGCAATTTAAGACAATATACATTTTTATTTACACACAATCACACATCAACTGGCAGAGAATGCAACCACGTTGCATGCATCAGTACATCAGAGGAGATTCATATTGAATACATTACACTTGCGCAATGCAGCGGAATCTAGACAAAACTAATATCACAAATTCAAAGTACAGCGAGTTCAAAGGAAACGGTGTTAATAACTGCATCCTTATAAAGATTCTGTGGTGACACGTCAGTTCAAAGGTCAACAAATTTAAATATGTTTTATGAAATTTTCTCATTTCGCTTTGTAAAAACAGTAGAAAATATTGCTTTTTTAGGTTCGCGGTTAGTGTTAAGACACACCGTTACCCGCTTTTCTTCCAAGTTTCGAGATATGGATTGGTGAGTGACAAGACTCACCGCCACACTTAGTCTTCTTACCAGAGCGAGGAAATAAAAATAATTCACGCCTTTGCGTAGGAACCCACAACCGACGTATTTACTGTCAGTCAATGTGCCGCTGCGCCACGACGGCCCCTTTTCTTTGTCTATATCATAATTTAATTTTAAATTTATTACGTCATAAAATAAACATGAAACGCAAATGTTGTTCCAGATTTTGAATAAAAAGTAGAGCGTAGATAAGTTAAATAGTACACACAAATAACATGCGAAGGTTTTCACTATAAAAAAATTATATGAAAATGAAAAGCATCTACAGTTCACAATCGAATTGGTAGAGTTCGTATACAACATAAATATTTAAACAAATTACAATAGTAACATTTTCACTTCTGAAGCATTAAATTTTAGTAGCCTACAATACAGGTGGTACTGACAGGCCAGTCGTGCCGCAATGGGTACAAGTCTGTGATTGTAAACCCGTCTGGCTGTGGGTTCGATCACCACTCGACGCAATGAAACATTTATTTAATTTATATTTTCATTTCTTCCCTATAGTTTTGAGGCAAAGCGCGGCGTTGAGCTGCGCCACTTAACTCGCAATGCCTCCAGAATTCGGCAGAGTGACGTACCACTTTGTTCTGTTGAGAGATTGCTACTAACAATAAGACTGCCTTTGCATGTATATAATAAAACCTGTTTATATCATCATTTAATAAATATCATTCATAGACTTATTTATTTTTTATGTTCATAGTTTAACAATAGTGCAGTAATATGTACAATTTAAGTTACAATAAATAGCAGTAGAACTACTTAACATAAGACGTGGTTTACGTAGAGACAAAAGGCTTCTTTATATTCTAAATAACTAATTTTAATTTTAATAAAAAAATATTTCTTCTTCAATTATGAAAGTTGAAATCACCCAAAAAAGTACTTAGAAATCAATCACAAATGGTATGAAAATGTGTTGTCAAGTAATTGATTGGCTTCATTGAAACCGCTATAAATATAAAAGATAAAATCATCGAAGATAAATTTAGAAATCCTGAAACATTTCTAAGTTCATAGAATTCTATCGTACGACGTTATCGATCCGACAAATAATTTATTTAAGCTTGCGATCTAATGAATTTGTATTTGTATTGATTTAATAAAAGTTTTTTTTTATTTTATGTAATATATATTTTTTTATTATTGGTTTTATTGATGAAAGAGGCTTCTGAATTATTAATTTTGTAAATTTATTTTCTAAAAAATATATAATATTTCATATATTCGTAGAGCTAGCGTAGTAGAAATGTATTCGATAATATTATTAACCAAAATCTAGCTTATTTTTTGTAATAGTATATACTGTTCGCAAGTTACAAAAAATATATATAATAATATAATTTTTCTACAATATATATAAAACAAAGGAAGTGCAGATATAACACTCTACTAAAGCATAATCTATATATCGCCGAGCTGAAAGGGCCGGGTGCCATTCAATATTCAATTAACCTAATGTGAAATGGCACTCAACATAAGTACATTTATTTTACATTTTGGCCACAGAATAGTATTTATTACGGGGGCACAAATTGTATTAAAAAAAATGACAACATTTCATTATATATTTCATCAAATCTATAAATATAAATTGTGGTGTAGCAATATATTTCAGTTAAAAGAGGTTGTTCCAAAACTAGGTTACAAGGGAGCAAATAGCTATAGTCTGCCGGCGTACGGAGCGCGTCGCGCCGCCTTACGTAACTCCGGCAGTCCTGACTAATCAATACGGCACCAGCCTCAAGTCGAGCTGAACGCAAAAAGGCGCTGAGATATCCTAGCCTATCTAGAACTTATATGGCTTTGGAGGCTCCTTTACTTTTGCTAGATTTTTGTATGAAAAGTTTTATATCTATAAAATATATTTCAATTTGCTATTGATCTTATTGGATATACATATTTATATATTAATATCAATATCTAATTAGACCTACATATAATTAGAAAAGTAAGAGAAATTAAAAATTTATTTTAGTATAAATATACAATGAACTGAAAGATAAATTTAAGATATAATATAAGTTAAAAAAAAAAATAGCAAACACATTTTTTTATATACAACAATAACTGGATGAAAAATAAGGGGTCGTAGCAACAAAATATGCATCCCATATCAGTAGTACTAATAATGACAAAAGAATATTTTATATTTAGTATTAGAATTGTACAGTTTCGTGAGGAAAAAGTTAAACAATCAAAAGCGTTTATATTGACTGATCTTGATTCATTGATAATAAATGACAAAAGAAAAAATCTTTTAAAATAATATAAAATATTTCGAGTCTTACTATTTAAAAAAGAATCTGAATATACTCAGTCATTAAAATAATAAATATAGTAGGTATATTTTCACTATATAGCCGGGTACGAGTAGGAGCGAGATAATAAAGTTAGGTTACCAACTTAACGATTATTTAGGCATTCACAGAAACTATTTTCGTAGATTTCGAGTACCACTGTGCGTGCCTACCCTTGAATTTATGACTCGTCTATACTAAAATAAGAAAATAAATGTTATACACATTTGTTACCCATAAAATTATTTTTTTTTCAAGTGACTTTTTATTTGGTTCCCGCAAAAATACCAACAAACATTATTATTTTACGATTTGAAATTACAACGCTAGTCATTTAAAACATTAAATTACATTAAAATATTTGCCTTATTCTATAAGTGACATGTATTTTTACATGTCACTTATAAAGTAAGATATATAATGACTAAGTACCTATATGTTATATTTTTTACTAAACTAAGTACGGCTCTTACATTTAAAAATAAAATAAATCAGCTTCACGCTGTATCCCGCACACAGCAGGGTAGGCAG
>DWAN01003275.1:0-13675 GCA_018230445.1 Heliconius hewitsoni
GGAAAGAATGGCAAAAAAGATTTATGATGGAAAAGTGAGTGGTAAGAGAGGTAGGCTGAGACCTCGGTTGACCTTCGAAAACACAGTATCAAAGATACTGGGAGGAAGGTCACGTAAAAAGCATGAGGATCTTCCGGAGAGCATGTATGAAGAGGTTCTCTCTGACTACCCCGCTAGGGATAAAGCGTGATAGCTTCACGCTTTATCCAGTTAAGTTACTAGCAATCCGCTCGCGGCACAAAAGCATTAATTTTTTTATATACATATGTATTTAACTAGAGACTCAAACACGCCACGCTTGCTTAAACTGATATTTATATTATATAGAAAAGATATTTTTTTAAATATATTTTTTAATAAAAAGTATCCTGTCCTTTGCTGTTTTTATCTCTAAGAATATTAGTACTAAGTTTCATAATAATTGGTTGAGTAGTGTTGGCGTGAAAACAAACTTACATTATACATTTATAATATATAATGCATATCAGCTTTTGCCCGTGACTTCGTTCACACGTTGTAAACGTTTAAAATTAAGTATAATAATTGAGAAACGATTAAGTAGTATATATCTTTAATATATTGTATTATTCACCAGGCTATCATTATTTATACACACAATCTGTTCTAAATTTGGTCAACAAATATGGTATGGTTGGTGCAGGGGCACAAATTGTGACCATTTATATTTCCATTTCTTCGTTCTGGTGCCGAGCCAAAGCGTGGCGTTGAGTTCCGCCACTTAACACTTAATGCCTCCAGAATTCAGGAGAAAGTGGGAAACGGAGTGTCTTAACACTAGGTTCCTCTGCCTACCCTGCTGTGTACAGCAACATACGGGAATACAGCGTCAAGCTGATTTATTTAAATTTATATTTGTTAGGTATTTATTATTTGCTAGGATTTAAATTTTATCATATCGTGTTACAGTAGAAATTGATACAATTATAATGCGTCGCAATGGTTGAAAATGCTTAGTATTCAATTAAAACGCCACTCTACACAAAGTAACGAAAGAGAAATAAATACCTTACACGAAACATGCTGTTAATCTGTTTTTCATATTATTATAACATATATTCTTAAAATTGTTAAAATTATATATGAATTGTTAAAAATATTATTATATGTGTATAATATTATTTAACATTGTATTACATAGATAATAATTATCCAGAAAGCAGATTATTATTATTATTTTTTAATAAGTAAATCAAGGCCAGTCGTGGCGCAGGGGCACAAACTCGAGGCATTGAAATATTTATTAAAAATAGGGCAAAACGCGGCGTTGAGTGACACCCTCAACGTGCAATGCCTCTAGAATTTAGCAGCAAATGGGGAATGAAATGTCTGAACTCAAGTTTCTCTCTGCATACTCTGTTGTGTGCGGGATAAAGCGTGAAGCTGAAAAAATATAAGAAGGTAATCTATTTATGTTCTCTTCTTTTATATATTAATTATATCTTAGATATCAATTAAAACATCCTAATGATGTATAATCACTGGGGACTAGCCGGCCATTCTAAACTAAGCATAGATTCTCAGCAAGATATCTAATAAATTTACATCCCAAACGAATATTTGAGCGATAAGTATAAAGTAAAAAATAATGCGACTGGAGCCAAGATATTTTATACCTATATCATAATACCTACGTGTACATACTAACATTATGAATTAATCAATTAATAAATCATCCTTATTAGAAATAATATAAATAAATTACATATAGATACTAAGCTTTTTACAGTCTTTTAAGCAAGACTTTTATATTAATTACTGTGTGACTAAAATGTATAGTAAAAAAACTAGACATGCGCGAGTTGGGCTTGACCATTGAAGGTTCTGTACAAAGATTGGAGGTCTCGAGATTTTTCTGAAATTCAAGCTTAGCTTACCCTTTCATCTGATACCTCACTTGAACTTGCGCATTATTTTTTAATATTTAAAATGTAGAGTTTTCAGATTTTTTCATGAACTAGTACTATGTGTAGATGCCAGCTGCCAAACTTTATAATTATAGGTCAACCGGAAGGTATATCTGAGTGTATGGTTTGACTTTCAACTCGATATCTACAAGCGTTCCTGAGATAAATGCTCTTGACAGACAGACAGACAACAAAATCTTCTAAGGGTTCTTTTTTTTCTTAAAAAGTACGGGACCCTAAAAACATTAAATGTCAGACGGTTTTATGCTCCATTCTCATAGTAATAACTTGATACTACGAATATCAAACAGAATTCGCTATTTTATACTTATACCACTTTTGTTTCAAATTTTGTAGAGAACATCGAGGCACATTGTAGCAGCATCGGAAAGTAAGCGTGATAGTTGAGGGTTCTATCCACTTAAGGCAATGACCCAATGAACTATTTTAATTTTCCTACTCTTGTTCAACAAAGCGCAACTCTGAGTTCGCAATGCTGCGAACACGGGCAAAAAGCGGGAAACGGAGTGTATTATGTTCTTTTTGGCTACCCTGTTATACAGGAAAAGTGTAAAACTGCTTAAAATAAAAAATATGATATTCTTAAAAAAAAAATCTACATCTTCGCTTCGGAAAATTCAGCGTGAAGTGGGAAACCAAGTGTGTTAACACTAGATTCCCTCTGCCTGCCCTTTTATATGCGCGATACAGCGTGAAGCTGAAAAAAAAACAAAAGCCCCATCTTTAGACAATATTGAACAAAGCTAGCAAACTCTTTCTAGTAACAAATAAATCTGTATTCTTATCAATTATATGGTGGTATACCCTCTAAACCAGGGGTTCCCCAACTTTTCTTGGTCAAGGACCACTTTTATATTAATCTTAGTAGCAGGGACCACTATTAATGTAAGTATAATAAAAATTAACTGTGATAATCAAACAAAAACTTCGCCTCACCATCCCCAGTCATAAAATTAATATCGTTCGCGGACCACTAGTTGGGAACCAGTGCTCAAAACAGAGCAGCTACCTGAGGTACATATATTCAGGTGCTACGGGTTATCACAGTGCTTAATTAGAAATTAATCAGATTAACAGATTATGTTAGGTATAGCTTACATTGATATAATACATACCTATTATATATCGACACCAGAGCGAATATATGGAAATATAAATTTAAATAACTATTTCATTTCCTTGAGTGGGGATCGAAGTCGTACCCAGTCGCGTTTACAATCACACTTTCTACCCCGGCGCCACTACCGGCCTCATCTCATTATTGTATATTTTTCATTTCTACTTACACTGGACCAGTTTTTTTCTTTTTATAAATGGATTACTGCTTCATTTCTTTGATTAGTGCATTGCGAGCGTCGCAAATGAACACAGATTGCTATATTAATAATACATTGAAAATAAAATTCAGAAAGGAGAATGATCAAATAAAAATAATATGTTACTGGTAAAGGAACAACTTCTTCCTTCACAAACGATCACACTTCGTTACAATGTTAACATATTATAAATACGAAAGAAAAGATTATCTAATAGCTCATTATATAGCTACTTAGATTAAGTCTACTATCTCTCATCATTCAAGTATTTCATATTATCTGTGTAAGTAAGCTATGTTTACTATTGTATTACAAGAAAGAAAAGCTAACCGTACTAAAAGCTGACGAAATTAATTCATATTAAAAACTGAAAATTCACATTAAATATTCAATGTAATTTATTCCAAAATTTCAAAAATATCGTTAACCGATATTATGGCGTCGAGAAATGCTATCAACGAACACGACGCCTTCCATTTCTAATTACATCGGAGTATTAAATTACGATTTGTTAGAAATCTGTCCGTTTGAACTTCGACACGAAGGTACTGAAACAATGTATGTTTCCTGTTTATTTTCACATACACGGTGTGACTACATGCACAATATAACTTGATATTGTCGTTATCAAGTGTCTTACAAACGTGCCTATTATTTATTGTTATTTTAGTAACTATATTTATACATTTTAAGTGTGTAAAATTAGTAGCTAATACGCTAGAACATTGTTAGGCCCGTATTTATAAACCACTCTCAACCCTAAAGTCGATCTTGAGTCGTTTTCATTCTTCATTCATAAATTTGATTAATGAAATATCACATGTACGAATGAAAACGGCACCTCAAGCTCGATCTCAGAGTTGAGAGTAATTTATAAATACGAGATTAAATTACCTATAGTATTTTTTAACAACAATTTCTTTCTGTGCAGGTATATAAATATCAATCAACAAGTAGCAATTAGCTAATTTTACTATAAATTTCTTATTTTTTATTTTAGTTTCATGTTTCATTTCGCATATAATAGGGTAAATAGAAATAACTTATTTACCCATTTCCCCCAGTGGGAGTTAAACCCAAAACCTTTCATTTTTAGTACTTCGCCGCTACATACGCTAAATGTTAGATCTGATTTATTAATTCAGTTATAAAATTTGTTCATATGTTTCCTTTGTTTTATTTAACATTTGGTATTATATTCTATAATATAATAGAGAACTTACGAGAACTATCTAACATAAGCCATTACTAATAAAAAGACTCAAGCGAATCAATTAAGAAATTTTTCGCTAGTAAATCTCTATTTTGTATTTTAGAAAATAAACAAACGTTACGTACATTTACTTATATAAATGTCTTTGTGTGTGTAATGTGTTTGTGTTAATGTTTTTCTTTTAAATATTTAGTTATATACAGATGGTAGATAGGTATTTTCAACCGCATACATATGTACGTACATATATACATCGTGACCTCATTTCCCTGCAACTGTTGGGCAATTGTTGTTGTTTTCGCATTGCTTGCAATATTGCTCAATCAGCCCCAATAAGTCATTGGACTCGATTATTTCCATGTATTGAAATTAAAGCTAAATGAAATATTGTAGTTTATCATAAAATGTTAGTAAATTCAAAATACCTTTTGGATTTTGTATGTATTGGTTGGTATGATTATTTGATAATTAATCAGTTAAATTAGAATAAAAGATAAATACCTACATCGCATTACCAAATCGACGCCATCATCGGAGGAATATCTCTAGGTACAGTAACTATGAGTAATTGCAATGTTTATGGAATAAAATTCCAAACTAGGTCTATTCCAAAGGTTTCCAAAAAAAACATAAATATTGTATATTCATAAATTATGCATTATACCTTTTATATATAAGTATAAGTACTTAGAATAGGAACTATTGGATGATTTAAGTTTAATTATTGGCTTTCAGTTTTTATATATTTTATTAATATTTTTAATTAAAATAATAATACAACCTATATATTTGGGATTTAGATTGAAAAAAAAACTAAATCGATATTTATGTCAAATTCTTCAGAAATAAAGAAAAGTGACAGACTAATAAAAAGACAAAAGAAAACAAGTTAGTAAAGAATTAGATACTCTATATTAAGCTGTTTCGAAATGTTTGAAAAATAGCTAAAAGTGATAGAATCAAAAAATATATCCGTAACCCCCTTTTTAAGCAAGGCTCTATTTTAATAGAGAATTGTTTTCATAACTGTTACCGACATTGGAAGATCAAAACAAGACAATTACTTTTGTCAACACTGTAGTTTACAGTAAATATTTAATTTTTTTTTTTTGGAAAATGTTAAAAAAAGAGTCCAACATTTACTTATTAAAGCAGAATTAGTATAAAAATAAAATTTTATGTGTAAAGAAAATCAGTTTGAATTATGAATATTTTATTAGGAAAACAAGAATCCTAAATTTAATATCCTTCACTTTAATTTTAATATAACTATTTACAATTATTAATCGATTAATCAGTTGAGTCATTTAATCCTATGTATAATTTTAATTAATACAAATATTAACGAAGCTATGAATTATATTATATTACGACACAACCATATATTTAACACGGTGTTTAAATAGCCTTTTTATTCACATTCCACGGCTATATCGTTCACCATTTAAAAAACTATAAAACTGGAACTGATGATAATAATAATTATTTTGTCAAACTTAACAAAAGCATGAGCAGTCTGTCCCAGGCTTCAATAGCGCTGCCAGGCGCACGCAGACGAGGAGGCACCCGAGTTGGCGGCCGAGGCGGCGGCGGACCGCGGCGCCGTCCCCTGCCGTCACAGCTCGGAGAAGAATTCTGGTGACGAGTGCGGCGTGGGGGGCGCGTGTCCGGCGTGCTGAGGCACCGCGTGCTCCCGCCCCACCAGCGCCAGCCGCTGCTTGAGCACATCCCTCTCGTGCGTTACTCGTGCCACTTGAAGTTGCAAAAGGTGAAGCTCGTTCTGCAAAGATCTGTTCGCCATCTCCAACTCTTGCCGTTGTTGTAGTCGTTTGCTACGACAATTTTGTGCATAACCTCGATTCTTCAGTGTCCGACGCTTCTGTTTCAATCGTGTCACGTCTTCTCGAGGGTAACCATGTAATCTTTTGTTCAGCTCGCGAACACTTAAGGTCATGAGTAAATCATCACTTAAAAGGTCATCACCACAAGACGATGGTTGGTAGGACTGATGTTGGCCTGTTCGCGGCGACAAAGCGGAGCAGGAGCTATCTGGACGTAAACCTACTTGCTGCAAGTGATGGTCTTGTTCTCTCCATTCCCGACGATCCCATTCTTCAAAACTACCACATGGGACTGTACGCATATCGAGAGGTTCACGCATATGAGGTAGCCATAATACGTCATCCGCTGGTGGAGCACGGCAGGGACTGCGTCCGACGGGGGCCGGAGGAGTCTCTGGTGGTGTGCTGGGGTCTACGGCGATAGCTACGTGCGGCTGCGGGTACGGTCCTGCATCTGGCCACTGCCGGCATGCACGAGCACAAGCAGGTAATGTTTCGACAAGATCATGCCAGCCTGGACGTAATGGTTCGCGCTTAACAAGATGATGATCTTCTAGGTGATCTAATTCGAAATTTTGGACGTATTCATCCGCGAGCTGGTCATCGTCGGCATCACGATGGGGTTGAGGAGTTAGAGTTTGCATGGCACCCGCCTGAGAGCAATCGACGAGTGTGTGTTCAACCATGGAGCCGTACGGGGCGCGCGCCGGCCGGAAACGGACTGCCGCCGCGATACAGGGCGGCGCGAAACTCCGCCCTCCGATCCAATGACGCTATGCGACGCGCGCAACGTTGAGTAAAGCCTTTATCGTTACAAACATAGGCTCACGAACATCAAGACATCATAAAATAAATATAGCACACATGTACAAGACACATTATAACATAATATTATTATATACACTCTCGCTCAGTGCGTGACACGCTCCAACAGTGCAAACTTTATTACATATCGTATTATGAACGTAATTTCATATACCTAATCTTTATAAATTGTATATTGTCCCCTTAGATTATAACATAAAAACTATTCTTATAATTAGTAATTACTATGAATTTTACATAGAATTTCCTATTTACGGGAATTAGCAATCTAGGGAGAAAGATCTCTAATGTTAATAATTAAAATACATTGTTTTCCACTTCTCATCCAATGTCAAGAAATGTGTGTTAAGACATGGAACTATTGATATTGCTTTGTCTTACCAGTATTTTAATTTTTAAATATAAAATTTTCACCGAGTGGAATCGAAACCTCAACCATTTACAATCAAAGATCCCATCCCGTCGCTATTATTTGCGAAATAAACAAAATAAATGTTATATATTTCCAGCCATTAAAATGATGGTGCGATTTATTTTTAATATCAATAAATCTCATTTCAGGGTATAGCGTGGCAGTTAGGTGGCTAACATTAGAACAAAGTGATTTCACGCGTCGACGAGCACAGAGGGGTTAACAAGGCAGCGTAATTCCGAATTACATTTAATCACCGACCTGCCCGCACTCTAAACATTTAACCCTTCCTTATTATCTGCAAATAATTGAAACGATGCGTTCGTTGTTAGAACAATGAGTTATAATTAAAAGTATACAATAACTCGTGCTATGGATTGTCTAAACTTTTTAGAAATTCACATGGAGGAGTTTATTTTTAAAAAACAATAGGCCTGGTTAAATGTGTCTGTCTTGTCTAAGTAGAATATGTGTTAAATAAAAAAAATGTATATTTAAAATAATATTACATTTTTCATACCAATTGAGATAGAAATACAAACTACACATCTACATAATTAAATAATTTTCTTTCTATCTTTTTTTTTATTATTTACATTTATTTTTTGTAACGTTTTAACGTTTTTGAGGATAAACTACAATGCTACGAGATGGAGTTAAGACGAGTCTAATTAAATAAATTGTTTTGTTGCAATTACAGTAATAAAAACAACTTTTACCTGCTGGAATTGAGTCGAATGATTTTCGAGTAAGGTATAATTTTAAATTTGTCGTTCTTAGGAGAAAATAGAAAAAGCTATTTGTAATAAAAAAATATTATATTTTGTTATTTTTGTACAATTCCAAAGTATTTTGGAGACATTGCCGGTTGAGTAGCGACCTCATATTTTAAAACGAAAATTAAGAAAAACACATTTACTTATTTAAACATGCCGGTATTTTATTAATCAATGTAAAAATATAAAATAAAAAGAGCAGACACTAGTTACATCTATTATATTTGTTCATAGATAGGATATGCTCGCTGCGGCGTGCGAGGGCGGCGGGCCGTGGGCTGACGCCGCTGTTTGCTCGCCACGGTCAACATTGTTAGCGCAGCCGCCGCAAATGTTATTACATGATTACTCGCTACCAGCTACCACCTACCAGCTACCGCCCCTCACGTACCGCACGCTGTTTGATCTCATGCTCATATTATAAATGGTTATTTAAAAAGCAACTAAATTTATCTTTTTTATTATTGTTAAGTGAAAATGTAGAGCGGTAATATCTAGTGTTTCTTAATATAATTAATGATAGCCTTAAACTAACTTATAATATAAACACACAAATTATCCCCGACGCGACTTCCAGATGTATCTAATTGTGACGTTAAAATAATTAAAATAACGACTTATACCTAAGTAATATTTGTTAAAAAATAAAATTAAAATTTTATACGTTTTTCAACATTGTATCTCGATTGTTGTTAAACAATAGCAAGAGCGTCACAGGTACGACGATAGCGCGGTCGAGAGGCGGGCTCCCGGCGGCGGGACACGTTCTGCGGTTATCGAAGCCTCTTCATCAATCGATCTGCCGTCCTCGCCTGTCATACAGAGTCGCCTCACACCCCGTTTTAAATATTAAACTTTATTATCATACTTTTCCTTCTTGTAAATAACGTAGGTATAATAGAGGCACGATATCACAACATATTAGTCGTATATGTTATAATTTACTTTTATTTTATTAGAAAACAAACATCAAAGCTTTATAGCGTATAGTAGTGAATGTTTTATATACATTATATACGTTATCCCATACATTGTAAGAAAATATAGTGAAATTATATTGAGATATGGAGTGTTGAAGTGACCTTCAATGCAATCAGATTATCGTTCATCGACCTCTACACATGTCGTACTGCCGAGTCAGAGGTTGCACGAGCACGCTTAAGTAATTAATTACATCAACTAAATACATGTATTATGTATGTTCTTCCAATAAGATCCATGAGAAGAAATGGATTTTACAAGTTTTTTTTTTTATTTCGTAAAGGGCATTTTCAAATATTATCAAGCATATTTTCAGTGGATTGTATGTTAATTCGAGTATGTGATTATTAACAGATTAAAAATAATAATGTGATACTCACGAAAAATTATTCGTATAAATCATAAAGTTGTACAAAAATTGCGTTAGTAATATTTTATGTAGATGGCTCAGTAAGCACTTTGCTTGGTATCACAAACGAGAACGACACTATTCGTGCTGAGGATTAGATAGACTCAGAGAACGAATTCACAACCATCACAATTACAGTTCCACTATTTATTCCACTATGCCATGATGGCCTATATTTTCATTTATCAATTACCGTTACATACCCATACTGTTTGTCCACTTAATGTCGTCGTCGTCGGAGTATGGATTATTGTCATTTGAGCGTTTCGGTAACAAGAAAAGGCGCTGTGTTAAGTTCCACGTCTAAACGCTCAATGTCTCGACAATTAAGCAGAAAGTGAGGAATGCAATGCAAATGCAATGATAACGTGTAGGTTAAAAAAAATATAACTCTTAAATCAGTCAGCGGTGTCGCACATTATATACTATCTATTATCAAGAACAACAAAGTGTTAATTAATTTAAATTTCCTATGTTTTTTGTCGTCCATCTCTTTTTATTGCCCTGTAGGTATACGTTATTTTAGAAGCAATTTTTATTCTTGTTACAGTTTTATATCTGAACTAGCGGCCTACTCGCAGCTTCGCCCGCATATTTGCCAACAGATTGGTACATTCAATCATGAACACTACGCTGGATTTTTCCAATTTTTTTGTCATCATCATATATGGTGTCGCGAATTTTTTTTAAGCTAATAAAATTTAATATTTTTGTCATACATATGATATATGATTGACTATTTTTTTTCAGCGCAAGCGATTTAAGCAATTCGATGGTGTTCCTTATTATTGTTATTTCGGACCAGACCAGTAAATCCAGAGATCATAGCGCTTAAACAAACAAACAAACTCTTCCGCTTTATTATATTAGTATTCACTGTTTATTTCCTTATAATAAACTAATAATTATTACAATATATTTTATTTGAATTGTACGTTTACTTCAATTGATATTTCTAAAACTGTCTCAGGCCACTAAATGCTATTTGGATCTACAATATACATATATCAAACCAAAGTTTTTTATGTAGGTTACAAACTTGGTGGAATCTATAGCTTTTTATAAAAAAGTGGTTACTTTTTTCTGCCTGTCTGTGAAGCTTTCACGTATAAACCACTACGAAATGATGCGATGAAATTGGCGCTGTGTGGTTCCAGCTTAGAAAAAAATCACACTAGGACTGATGGTGTCATAAGAGGCTACAAAAGTACGCGTGGGAGAGTCACTTCGATAGCGATGGCAGACTCGATCGGATCTACCACCCTCTTCATTTGAAATCGCCGATAAGTAGTAGCTTTTTGTCACTACATTTCACATTACTCCGGGCTGAACTCCGGTTCCCAACTCCCTTTCGTTCCTGGAATATGACAGTGGCACTTATATATATAGTACCCCAGGAGGGTACCAGCACCTCCGGTGCTTTTACCTTCTCCGGCGGGAAGAATGGCTGCCCAAGACTATAAGCTCAGGCTACCCGATGAATTCCCTGACTAGGACAAGGCAAACGAGACGTACGCTGCACGGCAATCCCTACCAAGCTTATCGTGGACTTTTATAATATCACAATCCGACTTGAATACCGTCCACTACTGTCATGGAAAGTGACGGCCGGCCTTGTTATTTCTGACGGAGACAAGATGAGATCATAATTTTGTACCTGCTAACTTTATACATGCCAGGGTCGCTGTGTTCGTAACGGAAGACTTGAATTGGAGGTCTGGACCTGTCAACTATCTCGCTTCATGTTAACTCGGACGATCTTTTTCGAGTCTACGCATGCTTTTAAATATATAAAATTAAAGTAAAGGCCGGCAGCGACACGTAGCTCCTCTGATAATAGACGGGATCATGGGCGACGGTGATTACTATACATCAGGTGCCCCGGACGCTGATTTTCCTTGCCTTTTCCTTTTTTCTCCCAAGATATCCACAGTAACCATTTTTACCCTTTACATATTACTAAAAATATATATAAATATGTACGAAACTATTTTTAACAATACTTTTATAGAGTAGTAAAACGGTAGTTTCATTTAGAGCTGACAAAAACACCGTATATATATACACATACAATGTTTCAAACATATATATATCTAATTGTTTACACAATGTATATGTATAGATATATAATTTAAATAATATTACAATGTTATAAAGATTTATAATAAACATTTATAATACAGTTATAATACAATAAACTATAATAATTAATAAAACAACAATAATTATAGCAAACATTATTTATTCATATATAACAATATTATTATAAAAACATTTATTAAAATATATAAAATCAAATTATTATAATAAAAAAGTATTGCTCAAGATATCACAATTTATAAATTCATTATAAAAAAAGTAGCTTGTTAGCGGCATGCTATTGTATAAAAATATAAGTAGATCTTAGATTCTAATACCCATATTAGTTATTATCTACTACAAGGCACTTCTGTTATATTGTAAGTTACTAAATTGTTAAAAACTTAATAATCAGTAATATAATAATAATGGCAATCACTTAATTATCAAATAATTATAAATAAAAAAAATTAACAAGCACAATAATAAGCATCAAAAAATTAAGAAATTTGTTTATTGTTAGTATAAACTTTATTTTTAATCAAATTTCAAGCCTAGCCATAGAA
This sequence comes from Heliconius hewitsoni, assembly GCA_018230445.1. NCBI lineage: Eukaryota > Metazoa > Arthropoda > Insecta > Lepidoptera > Nymphalidae > Heliconius > Heliconius hewitsoni. Next base: position 12,365 of record DWAN01003275.1, read on the forward strand.
TATAAGCCTCTAAAATAAACGATACTTGCATTAATTTTTATTATTTATTTTTGTATCGTTTCTAAGTGTAAAAATTTGTTTTTTTTTAGCATTATTTTAATTTAGGACAGTGAAAATATTTGTTATTTTCATCGTTTGTCTTATATGTTATAGTTTATAATGTAATTAAATATAAAAATATCAACTCTTACATTCTATTAGCAAAAAAATATATAAATGTTCCAAATTTGTATAAAAAAACACCTCTCCTCAGTCTTTACAATTACTATTATAGCCGAGGCAGTAATTTTGACCTTATTGACTTAGTAATAAAAAAATATTATCATATAAAATACATTGAATATTTGTAGTTGGAATGTCATGAAATCTCTTTGGAAATAAAAAAATATATATTAATGATTTCATAAACATTTCATACATATTTTATATTTGAAAATATTACTTATAAATGCAACTCAGGTGTCCAAGTCATTCTACTTTCACATAGATATTAAATAGACGTGTCTACAAATATATGAATTAATTTAACTGAAAACTCATAAAAAATATATTTTTGGCCACACACTAAAGTAAATTTTCCTTAGTTAATTAAATGTCGAACAACAGTAGATATAATATGCAGAATCAAAATTAAATTGCATTTCTTTAACTATAACAATATAAATTAGGATATGATAAATTGCATAACATTATAAATTCAATATCGATTTTTTTTCAAAGATATAGAATTGTTTTTTTTTTCATAGATTAATTATAGATATATAATAGTTTCTTTTTTTTTAGTATAATTATATCATACAGCAGGCACCGGTGTAAAATGAGCAAGTGCATAATCGTGATAATACATCATGATGGCCAATGGCTGTCCCAGTATCAGCGAGCTCCACACTAGGATGTTCCCCCATCTGGCCCCGAGCTTCAGCTGGGCAGCTCGCGATAGCACCGACAACGGTGGTTGAGCCATCATGCCCAAGAATGCCCAGACACGGAACATTTGAAGAGGCACACTTACCTAGAATTTATTAAATATTAATTAAATTATATACATACAGCATTTGACTGTAATACGCGACATTTGAGAGTTCAATTTCCACTGGTGGAATGAGCTATTTTCATTTTCTCAGTCTGGTAAGAAGACAAAACGCGGTGTTAAGTTCCGCTCCATTCTCTCTGACCACCCCGCTAGGAATAGCGTGCGAGCGTGAAGTTAAGTAAATAAGACAACATGATGATATTGATATTGATTACCAAGCAGTTATTAAAAATATATTATAATATATATATATATATATATATATATATATATATATA
>DWAN01003276.1:0-13675 GCA_018230445.1 Heliconius hewitsoni
TTTCCACTACCCAAAGATAATTACTAAGAATTATCGTTTGGCAAGAGAGAATACTTTTCTTTTTTTTTTTACAAGTTTACAAGAGAGATTAAGTTTCTTAGCGGCTCTTCTTTACAGAATTCTTTTTCGGACCTTTAGTGGTGGTGGTATATTTAAATAAAAAATATATATAATTAGTACGGGTTCTCCATTAATGGGATGAGTTATTGATGAAATTCTCCGTATAGATGATTTTATTTGATCTTATTGAATAATTGCGGCATTGTATTATATTGTGTTTTCCAAATAACTACTAACCATGAAGAATACATAAAAAAAATATATATTTATTGAGATATGAAATGATGAAATTATATTTCTTGTTTATTTTTCTGTACAATTAATATAAAACCGAAGAAATTGTTAGATTAGAAGCTCTAATCACAAAATTATTAGCTTGAATTGAGTTTTTTTTGTTTTAAAGTCTATTTAATAATTTTATTACTACAATACATAAGAAATACATAAGAAAGATTTAAAAAGTAAGAAGACTAAAGGCTATATTATAGAATCTTATTTGCTTCAATGTGGGTTACATTCATGTATAGGTTACCCACCAAAGGTCTAAACTATAAAAGGCATAGATAAACATTAAACTATGTATGTCATTATTTCTTTCCACAAATTTTATTTTCATTTTACATACTCTATAAAGTAAATTGGTGCAATGTGTCTTTTTTTTGTTTTTTTTTTATTTTATTTTTTTGCACCATTCTCCGTATCTATTATTCTACTGGTTTTAAATACAAATTATTTTTACTACATGTGTCTTCCTCAGTCCGACAGCACTGTAGCGGATCAGCAAAGCGCCTCACTGCAAAAGTATCAGTAGTGCGTTTGGTTCTTAATCAGGAAATTATTTTTTTTTTTTCTCTAAAAAAAGCGAGTCATTATGCCCCGGATACTCCCAATGTCTCAGAAATTGGTAGAGTGCCTTAACATTAGATTTCCTCCGTTAAGCCAACTATATACGGGATTCAGAAAAAAATACGAACTACCAACACTGCGGTGATACAGAAATATTATGCAAAATGTCAAATTATAGAAATAAAATTCTATCATATATCTTATAATTAATAGTAAGATTGCTTTGCCTAACTTAAAAAAAGTTGTAAAAACAAAACTTAGACATTTTGCAAATTATCATAATATCAAACCTAAACTGTAACAGAGCTAGTCGTAAATCCAGACTTATTGCGGGATGACGGCGAGCGCGAATCACTCGCGAGTGCATACAGCGATTCACTTGAGTTAATATTACCACCTTAACATTTTTATTTTTTGTGTATAAAATAATAGAGAAGAGTAGCTCTCAATAGACACTCCATTATTTACTTTTGGTACACCTTTGATTGTCAAATAGAGACAAAGTTTATACATTTCTTTATTTTATATAGAGACAGACCAGTTCGAATTACTGTTTTATGTTTTCTAAACACGAATGTTTCAAATATGAAAATTGATTTAGACTTTTTTACATATAATAATACAATAGGCATGTTTATATTGTGCGCAGAGTCACATTGTCAACCACGACGGCTTGTTAAATGGATTCCATATCGGCTGAATAAATTATTTTCATTTCCTTGTTTTGAAAATTAGCGCAAATACACTGCACGGTAAACAAAGTCCACTTTGAACTCTACCACTTAACATGCAATGTCCTTAAAATTGAATAGTGCTTAGAAACGGAGGTTCTAACACTAACTAAAGCTTAAAAATATATTTATTAACTTTATTAACTTCAAGTATTTCTCGCCAATAGTTGAGAAGGTCTTCCGTCCTAATTCCAAAAATTTTCTTCACTTGACGATAAATAAGGAAATAAAATTATATAAAATCGTTTCCCCGAGTAGAAAACTATCCCCCAACTATCATGACGATCAAGAACTAATTGTATTGGTATATAGTCAGTTCCCAATGCCCTTCGCCCAAAAAATATATTAGTTTGTAAATTATATATGTTTAATATCAATGAAAAAGCAATACGATAAATGTGTGTCAATGGGAAGTCCCCTATCCAGCGAACGGACGACCTGGTCAAGGTCTTAGGGGAGCCTTATGTGGGTGTATCAGAGGGAGTACATAGGGTCGGGATGATAATAATAATAAAACGAAATTATCCAAAAATACCACAGAAATTGTACATAAAAATTCTTAAACAGTATTTAGTAAATTTTCTTCAAATATATTTCACCTATTTCCTTTAAAAACATTAGTATATACATAATAAAGATTTATTTAAAATCAAAATCCATTATTCCTTATCAAAACTAACATAGGCTACCCAAATTTAAATGTTGGATACCACAAAAGCCACATGAACTAGCCGCAGACAAAAAACACATGAAGGTGGTAATAATAACTCTCAAACACAACTTCATAGTAATAATTTAGGATTAAAATTTGCATTCGTAGATATGCGATTCTTTTGAAACACTCCTTACTTGATCTCAGGTCATTGGTTCGAGCTGGATAAGATGAAATCTCATAGGTATATAATATAAATGTGGATCGATATTTTATAGGCAGAACCTAATGTCTAACTGTGAACGAGGTTCGAGGTTCGTTTCCCACTCGGGGGTATGTATTATTTTTATTTCTCGCTCCGTTAACAGGACAAAGCGCTATTTATTGGACTGCATGTAAATATATGCGGAATACAGCGCGAAGTTAGAATTGAATTAGAACCTAGTGATGTGACTCTCTGTTCTTTAATTTCTGCCTATCGTAGGGACAAGTATTAAATGGTTAGTTGTACCTTTTGATAAAACACTATCTTTTTTACGTCATTTAGATACCAAACGCTGGGTGGTGGATTTTTACATATTTGCACTAAACTTTTTCTATTTAAAATACTTTGAATAATTTGTTGGATTAGGATTTCTCAGCTTCACATATTTTTAAATGTTTTTCTCCTAGTTTAACTAGTTAGTTAAATAGGACTAACAGTCGAGATCAATTTTAATTTTAAAGGAATTTTTGAAAAACATTCGACGCTGAATATGGCTTATACAAATTTCTTTTAACAAAAAGACAGTCATTTAGAAATACTTCAATTCTAGTATTTACATACATACAATACATACTTATATATACTTATAAATAGTAAATACTCCACAGGTACCCATCATTATGTATGGTGAAACATGTCAATGACCGAATGAAAACTCCACTCAGAACCTACGGTTGAGATGTGGTCATTAATATAGCGGATAAGTTATTGGAAAATCTTTTTATTATTTTCTCTTCGCTTTATTTTGATTTCACTGTATCTTGTATATAGCAGAGTAGGTAGCTGTTCCATTCTGCAATTTTTGCTTAATTTTCGAGACATTGATTGATTGATGGAACTTAACGCCGCGATTCGTGGCGTTACCATCAAGCCCACCATTACGTTTACTGTATAACGTATGTATTATTAAGGTTATAAGGAATTGACTGGGGTCTATTCTTGGTCCTTTTCATTTTTTTTATTATATGTAAATGATTTACCGTATCTAGTTGAAAAGAATCATAAGATAGTATTGCTTGCTGACAACAATTTGTTGATTTTTAAAATAAAAAGACGACAAATCGTATATGACGATGTAAACAATGCTCTCTCGAAAGTAGTACATTGGTTAAGTGTTAACTTAAGAAGAAGAATGGTAAAAGAAAATAAATATATGATTTTTAGAAAACACAAAAATTGTAAACGTCGATGTACTCTTGAATGGTGAACCCGTGGATGCTGTTGATTTTACTTGTATTTCTCGGTATCTCGACAGTTACAGTTACAGTGGGGACCTCATATTGATGGATTGGCGAATAGACTTAATTCAGCAGTTTGACGGCGTCAAAAAAAGTTTCAAGAAATAAATATATTGACATTTGCATTTCAATACATTTTTGAAAATTCTATAGATATTAAAAAAAACATTAATGATTTTACTGAAATTGGTCAATGTATTCTATATTAATGCAAAAATAGGCTTAAACTTAGAGTACCTGTAACTCGATTGCATCGAATCCGTAATTCTTTAATGGGACAATGTGTACGCTTTTACAATAGCATCCCAGAAAAACGTCAGAGAATTTTCTATATCACGGTTTATAAAAGTTGTGAAAGAAAGTTTGTGTTTTAAAAGTTAATAGATACTAAATTAATGACAACACGCCTTGTGACTGAAATGCTCGCTCCAGTCTGTTTCAAAGATATCATTGTGACAAATAATTACATATGTATTTAAATAAAATTGATTTTTAAAAAATAAGTCCCGCTGAGTTTCTTGCCGGTTCTTCTCAGGTTTGAGGTATTAACTTTAGTGAACTGGAGATAAATTGTTTGACTTCCAAAAAAATATTATTAATTTATTTAAAAAAAATAGTTAATAAAATTGCAGAAATTAATAAAAACGCGGAACTAAACGCCACCCTTTGTCTTTCACAAAATTTATTTAATAAAAATAGTTAATAAAATTGCAGAAATTAATAAAAACGCGGAACTAAACGCCACCCTTTGTCTTTCACAAAATTCAACAAAAATCGCTTATCCAATAGCTCCTACAACCGGTCGGCACTACCGTTACATCGACATGCGCTTACGCAATGCGTAATTGATTTATCTAATATTTTATAATTTTGGTTGCATTCGCCGTAAAGATTAAATGCAGTATTGACGTTGATTTGTAGGCTGAAGGCCGTAGGTTCGATATCTCTTTAGACGTTACTCATATACCTATGCATACTAATTACTAGAGGCCCTCCTGCAGCAGAGTCACAGCGTGTGATTGAAACCACGACGGTTATAGGTTCGACTACCACACGTGAGATTGAATATTTTCATTTTCCTCCCTATGGTAATATGAAACAACTTGGCCTTGGTTAGTTTCGCTACTCAACACGTATATTTCAAGAATTATACGAACACTTTCTTTCATCCCCACTCAAAAGAATTAAAGAATCAAATCAGCTTCACGTTGTATACCACACACAGCAGGGTAGGCATAGGACACCAGTGTTAAGACGTTCCCGTTCCCCACTTTCCACCGAATTCTGGAGGCATTGTGTAAATATTACATTACCTCCAGTTGGGATCGAACCCACAACCAATCGACTATACAGTCACACTTTGTACCCCTGCGCCACGACTGGCCTCAAGGAAGAATTATAAGAGGATTATATTATTTTCATTATCCCGCCACTCAATACGCAGTCATAAAAATTGAGCGTTGTGAGGGGAACAGAGGGAAGACGTGTAGCTTAAAAAAATATGAAACGCACATATATTTTAACACTACCATGGCGCATTGGAATGGTATCTGACTGTAAACGCGATAGTCGTCAGTTTAATCCCGCCTAGGGGAATGTAGATAAAGCAAAGTACTGTATCTGAAGTAGTATCTCTAAGCACAATAACTACGACTTCGATTCCACTCAGTATATTTTTGTTATTTTAAAAATGCTACTGCGTAAATTAGACGAAAAATTAACCAAAATTTTCTTTTTATTTCTTTACTTTCCGTTTCATTTCTATTTACTCTTACCACCGATAAATTGAAAATAGACTACCCTATTATCAGATTACTCAAGCCTAATGTAATATACGATAAATACTAAAAAAACTAAAAAAACTTGTATACAGGGTGATCGACCGAACAAAAAGTATTAAAAGAATTCAATCAACAAACATTATATTTTATTCGGAATTTAACAAACTAGCCTTTATCTACGGCTTCGCCCGCGTTGTCTAAAAAAAAGTTATGTGTGGCATATGACACATTCTAAGTGTCCGAAGTAACTCTAACGTACATTGAAAATAGAGTTACATCAGCGTAATATAAGAAATGTAGCCTATTATAGCCTTCCTCGGCCCTACTAATTGATAGACGATTCAATATAAAAAAATATTTTTCAATTCGAAGCAGTAGTTTCCGAGAAAGGCGCCTTCAACCAAACAAATTCACTAACATTATAATATTAGTACAGATAAAGCACAGTTAAATATATATTATTCTAATGAATTGAAGTAATAGGCGAAGTGCCTACTTTGAAAAAAACTCTACAGCGGTTTTTAAATGAGTGAGCAAATATTGAATAGATTTCAAGTTGATGGGTATTTTTGGGTAATATTTTGGTAGGCCGTTTTGACTCAGGATATTGATATATGTTTTTTTATGTTTTAGCTTCACGCTGTATCCCGCACATGGCAGGCATGGAGGACCTGGGAACCTAGTGTCCATACTCCGATCCCATTAACACACTTGCGTTCCTACTTTCCACTGAATTCTTGTGTGTACAGTGGCGTAACTCAACGCCTCGGTTTACTCAGAGCGAGGAAAAAATATTGCATTCACCCGAATACCAAAAAATATTAATCTATTTAAGCTCTAGTATATTAATATTTCATTTATTTTTCCCCGCTTTACTAGAAAAAAGCACCAAACTGTTAAAAAGTGAAAGATAGGACGTAGAGTTAGGACACTCCATTTCCCACTTTTATCCAAGTAAAGATATTGTATGTTAAATTACGGAATTCAACGCCGCCCTATATCTAATTAAACCGAGAAGCTTCTATAATGCAAGTATGTAGAATTGTATCAAATACTTTAAATAAATTGAAATGTTATTCTCACGCTATTTAAACTATTAAGTAATAGAACCTAAAAAAAAATTAAATTTTCTCTTTTATCAAAGACATTATATTGCCATTGTACTATATTTAAATAATTAACGTACATATCTGTACTAGGGATAAAGCGTGAAGTTAAGTTAAGTTTTTTTTTTTATCTGTACTAATATTATAAAATCTCAGGAACTACTTCGATTTGGAAGATTTTTTTATTGGATTGTTCATTTATCGAAGAAGGCTATAAGCTAAATTACATCGCGTTATTAATTTAAAAGTATCCCACATATAGTGGGCTACTTTTAAATTAATAATCATGTCATACATATACAACTATTTCCATTTAATAATGCAGGTGAAATTGCAAGTCGTAACTAGTATTTTTTTTGACTTTACGCTGTATCCCGCACAAAGCAGGGTAGGCAGAGGGACCCTGGGAATCTAGGGTTAAGACACTCCGTTGCCATTAAGAAATTTCTGTGTATAGTAAATTGGGGAAACTTTCCGCTGAACTCTTGAAGCAACGCATGTTGATTGGCTGAAGTCAATCTCGCGCTTTGCCTCGTTGCCAAAGCGAGAAATTAAAAATATAAAATATTTGATTTCTTCGAGTGGGAATCGAACCCACATATGAATGAGTGTATAAAGGAACAGGCAAATGTACATTGTATATTACATAAAGCTACCACGTATATAGGACGTAACTGTATTTCTATTAAATTCATGTACAAGAACGCATCTCGGAAGATTAGAATAGCTATTATAGTGCAGGAGATGGGGCGATAAAATTATTTTATATTGTTTTAAAGTGTTAATATTATTGGTTATAATAACCAGACAAGCTCGAGTCGGGCTCGCCCTCCGAGGGTTCCATACTAAAATTGGAGGTCTCAGGTTTTTTCTGAAATTGAGGCTACACTTAAGCAGAACTCTTTCATTTAATATCTATATTTCATAATTCTAAGTCAACCAAAAGTACTCTATTAATTTTAATTCCATAGTATCGTATATAGCGAAATTCTGGGCATTATATTGATATCGAATTAAGATGCAAAACTCAACGTCTCCCTTTATCTAGCCCCCTTAGTAAGCCAAAATATTATATTTATAAGTATTTTATCTCGAAAATAAATCCTATGACCATGGCAAGACCATTCCAATAGACTACAACGCCGTATATACCATAATTATGGGATACCAAATACAAATATTGACTAGTTATGTTTACTTAATATATTTACTAACTGCCCCTCCTACTATAGTCAAAGTCAAGGTCTATATATATTGGAGAAATTTTCAAGAACTTCCATATTAGTGGTAGCTGAGGTGACGAATAGACGTACGTATTACTTTTTTTTATATAAATATATAGCTCACGGCGTATCCCGCATAAAATAGGGTAGGGAAAGAAAATCTAGTGTTGGGACACTCCATTCCGCACGTGTTGAGTGGTGGAAGTCGACGCCACGCTTTGCTTTTATATCACACTTAGAACATGAAAACAATGAATTTCCCCGAGCGGGAACCCAACCTACAGCCGTTGCGCTTACAGTGAGACGCTGTGCCGAACGACGAAAGACGAACTTTTTTTTTGTATATTTAACTTAATTTACGTTTTTGTTTGTTTTTATTTGTTGATTTGAAATTTTGCCTCTTTTTAGATAATTATTTTTCACGCAACTTTTGTTCCATACAATTCTATACATAATATTCTTCATCTTTCCTTTTTTTACCGTTTGTTTAAGAATACGTTCTCATAAGACTCCGTTCTCCACTCTCCGGTTGAATTCGAGACATAGTGTGTTATGTGATGGAACTCAACATCGCGCTTTATCTTGCCGCTTTATATTTTGTAAGTGCGCGAGAAAATAAATTTAACCTCCAAAAACCATCTATTTCTTCTTCTGTTGTTTTTATATTTTCCTCGCTTCGGTAACAATACGATGCATCGCGTCGAGTTTCGCCACTCCACATGCAATGTCTGGATTTTTTCGGTGTGTAGAGAACAGTGTCTTAGAACTAAGATACAACTGCCTATCCTGTTATTTACGTGATAAAACGTGAAGATAAATAAATAAAAAAATTGAAGAACGGCATAAGGCAGATTGAATAGAATTTAGTGGCCAAGGATAGAAAGCAAAAAAAACATTTGTTTTACTTATATTTAAAATTACTATTGAATGTTATTTAAAATAATATTTGTTTATGCGATAGTCTTAATAAATCTGAATTGAGAATTTAGAAATATTTTATATATAAACATAAATATAATATTTCTATTTTCCCGGTCTGGTGAAACAAAGCGCGGCGTTAGGTTCCGCTGCTTTACACGCAATATCTAAAAATTATTCAGAAAATGAAGAATGGACTGTCTTAACACTAGGTTGTCCCTACGTATACTGCTGTATACGGAATATTAAATTTACGATAATTTTATTGCGTTGAGGGCATTTTATGCATTTTAGTGCCATCATTAGAAGTACCATTCCCGTTAAATTCCGTTGAAACTAGTTTTGAAGAGATTGATCGATGCATAATGTTAGATATAGCCTATGGGGACTGTTATTAAGCGATAGTTTCGAGTTCATATTTTAAATGATCACGGATTAATCGTGTATTTTTAAGATTATACATTTTTGACCCGACGTTTCGAACACTTTTCAGTAGTCCATGGTTACTGGTAGATATTTTAGTTTAAAAAATGGTTAATTATTTTCTTAATTATATCTTTCTATTTTATTGTAAAAAGGTTTTATATAAGTATATATGTAGATAACAAAAATTATAAGGGGAAGAGTTTATTTGATAGAAAGCAAGGAACTAACTAACTATATCTTAGGAACTGCTGATTTAAATTGAAAAGGTATTTCGTAATAGTTGCTTCACATATCAAGAAAGCCCATAAGTTAACTGCAGCGAGAGTCAGGTACATAGAATTATATCACACACAACTCGCGAAATCGCAGATACACAAAATAAAAACTATTTAAATATAATTATCCCACTGAAAGAATCGAATTCACAACCATCGTTTCAGACATTTCCAACTCCACCAATTATGTTACGCCAATGTTCCTTTAACTGGAACGTAAACCCACAAACTTCATATAAGTTAAGGAAATAGGATATATTTTCTCAGTATCATTTTATTACCTATAATCATTTTAAAACTAAATTTTACCTGCTGTGTTTGCCCACGTGTTAAAATTGAAATAGCTAAAAATTATAGATGTAATATGTCACAATCTAAATGCCTGATGTAACTCCAAATGGAGGTACAGCAGACTAATGTGATACAAAATAGTCTATCCTCGATAATTGAATAAAAATATTTTTTCAATTCGAAACAACAGTTCCTGAGATTCGCATATTCAACCAATAAAACTCTAGCTTTATAATATTATGGTGCACATAATATGAAATTTAATTATTACTTTGTTTCAGCTATTCCACAAAAGATGGCGCTTATTAACTATAGTAGACTGTTACTAGTGCTCGCTGTAGCTCAGTGCGTGGCAGCAACGGATCTTCTAAGAAGTAGGTTCAATTTTAGTTTTTTTTTTGTGGAATACTAATTATTTGGATGCATATTCAATGCATGACAGCTATAAACCGGTTGATTAGCATTCATTCTAGCGCTAGCAACGCAAATATTTTCATATCTTAGCACAAATTCATTCACAGCTTATAATTTATTACTTTGTTAATTATATTGTTAAGAAGGTAGCATTAATTTTATTATTTTATTTATCTTATAAATAAAATAAATAAAAATCAGCTTCACGCTGTATTCCGTACACAGCAGGGTAGGCAGAGAGAATCTGGTGTTAAGACATTTAGTGGGGAGCGTATTGAGTGACAGAATTCAACATCGGGCTTTTGCTTTAGCGCCAAAACGAAAAAATGAAAATATTTTTTGTTAAAAAATAATTAATAGCCTCTAGTACGGGTTGCAACCATAACCGCCGCGTTAAAATCACATCTTTGTGCCCCAGCACCGAAATGGTCTTTTTTATCTATAATTCATAAAATGATTTTTTAAACGTACAAAATTTTATTTTAATCAGTCATACGTTCTTGATATATTATAGATTAGAGCGTTCAATCAAACAATGTCTTCAGCTCTATATTATATTATAGCTAGCTCTATATTATATTGCTCTTTATTGTATTGTGTATATTATCTACTGCCGCCATCTTGAGAGAGTTAAAACAAAATCACTTAAATTACAATAGATGGCATTTTCCTATAAAGCATATAGTTGTGCTATTGCATACGAGATGGCCTAATTATAACATTTAGTTTACAAATTATAGCACTTTGTATTAGCGGTAAGGGATATGTTATAATTTTATTTCTTCACTAATTTTGACCTGCGGCTGTGTCCCAGTGGCCAAATGGAAATAACTACAATTTGTGAATGAAACATGACCCATTTTAAGTGAGGGACATACTATATAGGTAGTTCTGACCGCAGGTACAGTGGGCTACAGAGAAATGATTAACGTGATGTTATATAAAGCCCAACACCCTTTTTCAATAATCTCTAATAATAAAATCCAAAACAAAAAGAATTTGCAAAATATTTAAAATTAGCTCATTCAACAAAACAAACTCCCCAGATTTTTATTATTAGTATAGAAGCATAGACTTGTTTTAATATATGTAGCAAAAAAATAACTACCAATTTAATATAATAGTCCAATTTATCCAATTTGCCTCTTTCTTTTCTCAGCAAAACGTCAGTCCGGACCAGGCAGCATATTCACGGTAGGCAACGGGGAACAGTGCTTGGGCGCTGATCGTTCAACGGGAGGAGTATGTCTGTCAAGAAACCAATGTAACACACAAGGCGGCAAGGCTATAGGATTTTGTGGTGTATTTGCTACCTGTTGTTCTTGTAAGTAGTTTCTTTTGCCAGTGATAAGGATACCTTCTCTCATATTTTCACATATCTTCTACTCTTCGTCCATTATGTGATAGTGAACTCAAATTTGTATGTAGTAATTTTAATAGATGTTTTCATTACTTCGCTCAAATAGAAAGACCACCACCCAACACGCAATACCCCAAAATACATAGATACAACGTGATTTAAAAAATAAAAAATATATATCTCTAGAACCGCCTTCCGAGCCGGTGGTAGGCAACTTGGTTGAACAACAAGGTTGAAAACACAACTTGACTAACTTGACGATTCCAATGGATGTATATCAAAATTATTATTTATTATTTATTATATTCTTGCTTGCTGTAGTATACAAGACGAGACGTTGAGTTCCGCCACCGAAGGCGCAATATGTCTTAAACACTATTAAAAAAAACCTTATATAAAGTATGTTTTATTATTGTAAATGTTTTTTTACCAATTTCAGTAAACGCCTGTGATATAAGAACAAACACTAAAGTAGCAGTGTTCATAAATCCACCACTCAACAGAGAGTCATCAGGCTTAGAATGTTCATACAATATTGAAATAAATAATAACAATGTGTGCCAAATGAAAATTGAATTCGAAACGTTTAACTTGGCACCACCTACGACAGTAAGTTTAAGTTATTGTTTTTATATGTTGTGCTTAGGGTAAAAAAGTTTAGTGATTTGTCACTTTATTAGCTTCGTATGGCGCTTTTGGCACGATAGATAGACGAGAACCTAGTATTAAGACACCTTTGAATGTTTATACTAAATAAATCTTTCCCTGAATGGGAATCGAATCTACAAACGTCGTGTTTACAGTAAGACGAAGTTATAAAAATTAAACAGATGACACTCCATTATAAAATTATGCAGCTGGCATCTACAGGTACAGTACTAGTTCAGGAAAAAATCTGAAAACTATACATTTGTGGTTAAATCTGAAAAATTAATAACCTTAAAAGGGGGCAAAATTTTGTATTAAAGTGAGATATCAGATAAAAGGACTCTGGCTAAGCTAGGCTTGACTTTGAGAAAAAGCTCGAAATCTCCATTTTTTGTACGGAACCTTCGGTTGGCGAACCCGACTCGCGCTTGTCCTATTTCTATATTTATCCTAATTCTAGATCGACGAAGTGGAAAACGTGACGCACCGACCCGGCTACATCTGCAAGAACGATATATTCCAAGTAACCAATCTACATGCTAACTCTGACTTCCTACCTTCCCTCTGCGGTGATAACAGCGGACAGCATAGTAAGTGAAGTGGAATTTTGTTATTTGGATAGCGAATTCGAATTTAAACGTATTTAGATACGTATTCATATTGATATTGTGGAGCACAATTCACAGATGGGCGTGAACGACCGGAACAAAGAAGCCGTGTTCTCTACATAGCGATCCTGTCAATTTAATTATAATTAACAAATACGTATATGTATGTAACATTTCTCTAATATGTTATGTATAAAATTTAAGTAACTTAGCTTCACGCTGTACCCCTAACGAGGTAGTCAGAGAGAAAAAAGCGTCAAGAGCTACGGTCTCTACATACCTCTTTTGCCTCGTCTACTGTCATCAACCTCTACATACATGCCCTAGTATGAGCCTTAGATACAAAACTCGTTTTGGCATTATTTAGCCTTAGGTTTAGAGTGAATTTGTAAAATTCAGTGGTAGAAAATCTAATTTATTATATACATATTTTATTTCTTCTTCTGATTAATCTACATATCATTACATTTTTTAACTCCACACAGGGAAAGAGAGGGAACCTAGAAATATGACATTCAGTTTCTCACGCATCGCTCAATATTCGAAACATTAAACGATGAGTGATAGAAATGTAACAAACGCTGCGTTTTGTCTTATTACCAGAGCGAGGAAATGAAAACCATTAATTTATCTGAGCTGAAATCGAACGTACAATCCTCGCGTTCACAGACCATTCCATTTAATAATTTAACTAAAAAATGTACTCTATATTTGTTCTTTTGGGAATCAAAGCCGCAATCATCTCATATACCTACTTATTTAGCAAACGTATAAAAAATTGAACGTAGCGGGACTCGAATCCGCGCCTCCTGGAAACCGACCAGGCGCTCTGA
>DWAN01003277.1:0-13673 GCA_018230445.1 Heliconius hewitsoni
TAGGTTCCCTCTGCCTACCCTGCTGTGTGCGGGATACAGCGTGAAGCTCATTTTTGATTTCCTTTTTAGTGTTTTAATATGGAAAATATTATAGAAAATATATTTTGTGTATTTTAAAATTAAGGTAAAATTTTACTTATTTTCAGACTATAGTTTTAACGTACAGTAATAAATAAATATTGTACATTTAAAAAAAAGTACTTGAATGATCGTTGTTTTAATATTAAATTCCGTTATTTACAATACCAATAAAACTATAAGCCACATACATATTCGTAAAACACAAACATAATCTAAAACTCTCCAAACAAACATAGAATTTGTTCCAGATTATTTTGCGTGAAACGGTGTGCGAGATGCGGGAACGGCATCACGGCGAACGAGCTGGTGATGCGAGCTAGAGATATGGTCTTCCACCTGACCTGCTTCACCTGCGTCGCTTGTGGCACGTTGCTCTCTAAGGGCGATGTGTTCGGCATGAGGAACGGCCTCGTTTACTGCCGCCCCCACTACGACAGCGCTTGTATGGACGACTACTGCGAAGAGGATATGAATACGGTTTTCAGGTGGGATGCTCGATTCGAATATTAATATTTATAAATATGATATAATGAAATAAATAAAATCATTTATTTTGGCGTCTGTCGTGGCGCAGGTGTGTGACTGTAAACGTGACTGGATGTGGGTTCGATGACCACTCGAGAAAATTATATAGTTATTTAAATGTAATATTAATTTCTTTGCTCTGGTGTGGAGGCAAAGCGCGGCGTTGTGTTCCACTGACACCACTTAACACGCAATGTCTCCAGAATTCGGCGGAAAATGAGAAACGAAGTGGCTTAACACTAGGTTCCCCCTACCTACCCTGCTGTGTGCGGGATACAGAATTTAATAGGTAAAATAATAAAGAATAAATAAGTATTTCAATTTTTAAAAATTATTCTGCATTTACATTAACAAAAAATCACGTTAAATTTTATATCTCTGCAATATAGAGGTCGGCTTTATAATTCAGTCTAAATACCAAAATATTCAGAAATTAAAACATAGTAGCTTATTACGATTGCAAATTGACATTTGTCGATCGAGCTTATCAGCTTAATAGTCATACGAATAATTTAATTAATAGATTATTATAGGAACGTATAAAATTAAATTCAACGTAGGCATATGAGGACTTTTTTCCAGCTTTATGCTGTATCCCGCATATAGCAGGTAGAGGGAACCTTGTGTTAGGACACTCCGTTTCCCATTTTTTGCCGAATTTTTCAGACAATGCACTTTGTCTTGTTACCAGAACAAAGAAATGAAAATATAAACAATTAATAATTCATTACACCAAGTGGAGATCGAACCCACAACCGTCGAATTTAGAGTCACACGCTTGTGCCGCCGCCCCACAAATGTCTCAACTACTATAGTAAAATAACTGAAACTATAGTAAAATTTACGTACGAAAATATTATTATTATGTTCGAAAATAGTGTCTATTATTCGAACGTCAGACGATAGGTAAGGTACTACCTACTGTTACTGCAATGAAGTTCAGCGACGTGTCGGTGTGTCGTACACGAATTATGATCGGTCGCTCCATTTGCGTCAGCATTGTGTAATAAATGCTTACTAGTAAATATTTCCTCTATAGTGCCATATTAGATAAATCAATAAATAGTTAAGATTTTTGATTTATCTAATATGGCACTATAAAAAAACGCAATAAAATCCATTACTGAAGGAGGAGCAGGAGGAGTGTGGTGCCATGGCAAAAATAATTTTAATTGATAACTGTCAACTAAATACACCTAAAAGCTAATAAAGCTATAAAAAACGCACGGCATCGACACTTTAATTACCGATTTTTATATCTTGTACGGTTTAGTCAACAAATGCTATGTAAAGGTGGAAATGTGTGTTTGTTTTACAATTTTTCTTTTTATATAATATGAATGTTTTATATATACAAACTATTCCCTTAAATCACTCCATATATTTTAATTAAAGAAAAATATATATATTTTAGTGGAAATCTCTTAAAAATTCCCTACGTACTTTAAAAGATACACTTTGTTGTAGTATATATGTATAGATTTGCTTTCTCGTACAGATGCCAAGAAATGAATAATGAAGGTGATTCGCCTAATCAATACTTCACTGGAGGTCCTAGCCAGAAGGGTCGACCGAGGAAGAGGAAATTGCCCCAAGGTTCACCTGAAGATATGCAGGTTCAAACAATGAGGATGGCCAGCACTGCTCTAGGTAAGCAAATGGACAGATTAAATAATGAACGTTCGCAATGCCGCTCTGTGCGATTTTATATTTATTGGCGAATTTTATTTAAAGTTAAGCTTTCCAGAGTAATGAAAGATTGACAGTTCTTTAATTACGTTTGTTATTCGATTCAGAAATAAGCTTACAAAAAGCCACCATTTTACTTTATTCACTTCGCTTCGTTGCCAAGGAATGCCTTTATTTCCACTTCCCTTTGATTTTGTTTCCTGTGATACATACATACTTACACGTACAACTTTTTGTAGCGTTTTTAGATAGTCTTCGAATTATATCCTGCAACAACGTGGCCCAATAACATCGTAGAGCCCTCAGACAGCAAAACATAAGGCACAAATTTGATCGAACATCCATATCGCTTAAAATTTCGCAAAAACCTCAGAAGGGAAAGCACGAGGACGAGTCCCCCGCGCTGGCGTCCCAGATGTCAATTCATCCCGAGTCGGTCGTAATCACAACTAATGAATAGACGACGCGCTCTTGAAACTGTTTTTGTCTCACTTTCGCGTACGGTGGCTTCGTAAGGCTGAGTGGGAAAAACGTGGTTGAATACGTTGGACCCCTCGTCGAGGTCGCTCGTCTGAATTATTCTTTATGGCGTCGAAACACGAGGCACTCATTGAGGTGAATTCAGGTTGTGTGACTCCTCGACCCGATTAATCATGAAGCTGGTCTGAATGGACTGTGGAACGACACTTCGTTATTTTTCTCACCCTCCACGCAAAGTTGGGATATATCGATAGTGTTTATGTCTAGATAGAAGAGGCGAAGTTTGTTCGCAATAAACGACGTACTTCACTGAGCTCGGCGAGTTGAACTTCCAGACGCAAGAAATAATATTTTCGTTTTCTTCTTATATGTATGTATAATAAAATATTTGCATTCAAAAGTTTACTGGAGTTGTGCTCGCCAGCTTTTATCAGTGGTTGCTTTTGTCGGAAACTTTATATATAGATTTTACAATGTGTAAAATTTTTATATGAAATTTTTACATAAAATATGGCATATAAATAACAATCTATTGAAAAAATATGATATTTTTTTTTATTTTTCTAGTGTAGTATTTTCTATAACATTATTGATTTCATCGATTAGTTTTCCACCAAACAATGGGCGGTGCTGCTCTGTTGGCCCACAGTACCACTAGAGACCAAGCGCGTGACATCGATAATAGCAACTAAGGACTCTTGAAAATGTTACGTGCCTTATCGATAATTGAAATATTCAACATTGAAAAGTCACTCACTCGAACTTCACATGAACCGATCGTGACTTTAGATCTTCCGAAATCAGATTGCAAAGCGTAAGAAGTATCATTTTTAAATTGTAAAAATATTTTAAATTTTATTATAGAGGACATTCGTGGTGCAAGAGTACAGGAGACTGTAAATGTGGCGTGTTATGGGTTCGATCTCCCTCGAGGAAACTAAATATTTAATATCTTAATTTCTTTGCGCTGTGTAGAAATGTCAAGGCAATGCCTGGCATTGAGTTCCGCCTCTTAACACGCAATGACTTCGAGATTCGGTGGAACATAGGGAACGAAGTATCCTAACACTAGGGTCCCTCTGCCTTCCTTGCTTGGTGCGAGATACAGCGTGAAGCTGACAAAAAAAAATCTAAAGTTGTTACTTTAAACGTATATCTCGCTTTCGATTAAAGCAAGTCGATCTGGTGAGTTACTAAGATATTGCGGGTATCCAAACTGAAATGTGAAAGTGAGTTATTTTTTCATTAATAAACATCATTAAACTAAAAAAGAAAAAAAACTGAAGCGGTCAGCACGTGGAGTGACATTCTGCCGCTTATCTTATACCCAATCACGAACAAAACTAAGCATGCGTTTTAAACATAACTAATAGAATTTCTATTTTAACTGTCGGTAATAGAGTTTATTTTTAAATAAACTTAATATAGTTGTTGTAGTTATCGAATTTTGTGGCGGGCGGCACCTTAGTAATGTCAATGTTTTATAGATATTAGAAAACATAAATAAACCATAAATGTGTCAGTTCCAAACACGTTTATTTAGATTCTGTTTCATGCCAAATAGGAATAGGAAATATGGTACAGTATAATACTTCATATTTTCCAAGTAATCGATATATACATAATATTAGTAGCTATTATTATCATATAAAAACTAAAACAATACAAATAAACAATATGTTTATTAATAACTAACGAGTGTTCACGATAAATATTTATTGAAAATAAAATTCATTTAAAAAATTGTTTTGTCCACTTTTTAGTTTTAAAATTTTGAACAGTCGTGTTTTATTGTTGCTACGGAAAGCTTTCAAATATTAAAATTAGTTTAACAGTTTTGATACACTCCATACTGTAAGATAATTATCAAATTTATTAAGTCCATTAAATAAATATGAATCTTCTATAACATGATAAAAAAGAATAACTTTACATATTACATTAGGCACGACACATTAATCTTAGTAATACCATCACACATGAGGATAATTAAAAAATTAATGATCAGGTTAAAAGCCACCAAAGCAATACTTCTAATAAAAACAAAATTTTAATAGTAAACAAGGGCAACGTTTAAAATGGGCTGCGTTCAAAAATTGTTTTTATATGTGCCTCAGTCCAGTCACCTGTCGTAGGGAAAAAACTGCTTAGCGTCCCGGAACTTACAAGTATCTTGTTCGACGATTTATAGTATCATTTAACCTTAATCAGGGTGTATGAGCAATGAAGTTCTATTTAAATCTCAATCTTAACTTTTTAATTTTTTTTTGTTTTGTCACGTTGCAGTTCGCGAGGCTTAAGCTGAGTTTTGTATTTGTGTGCGTTAAAAGTAGCGTCAGAAAAAACGATTTTCAAATTAATTTTCTAAACTGATCATTGCATCTCTATAATTTATCTGATGTGGTATTTGTGATAGTTATGAATCATTCATCAAGAACAGTGTTGTGTGTGATTTTTGTTTTTCTTTTTATGGTTCGTCACATACATTTTTCCATTGTTGTACAATTATTCCTTTTTAATTCTGATAAATCCTATAGAAAATTAAAATATTAAGAATTAAATATGTGACGCTGCTTTCGGTACAAGAGGTGTAGAGGCAGGTTGTTAAAAAACAGTATAAATCAGTTAAATCCAAGCCATGGATACGTTTTACTTGACTATTGACGTCACACATACATAATATTGGTAAATTAGTGTGAAAACTAACACAAATGGAAAGCTCTCTATTTCACGACGAAGCGATTAAGATACTACTACTATATGAAGTATGAACTATGATGTACTTTGAAAGATCTAATGAGAGAAGTTGCATAGTCAAAGATAAGGAATCTCTAGTTACCAATTCTAAATACTAGTTATGAAATTGTACGATATTCGTAGAAAATAACATAACTAAAATATAAAGCTTAAAACAATATTAATCGTAAGTTGAAATATATTTATTTGTCGTATCGTTATGAAATCTGAAAAATTGACTAGTTGTTTAGCTTCACGTTTCTAAAAGAGAGAGAATAACAGAGTATCATAATTCTGTTGTTTTATTCACTTTCTTACCAATGAGTCTTTTAATATTGTAGATAATGTGCTTTCAAAAAGTTTTTGTTATAAAGTAGTCAAACTTCGTAGTATTTTTAAATTGAAAACATAGTTTACTTAACACAATAAAGAATAATTGTTAAATGGTTCTTAAACTTAAAAGTTATAAAAACAGGTTTTTACTCAGCTCCACTAGTTGGTTCGGAGCTTACTGTCTACATATAATGTATATGTAAGTAGGTAGATATATCAATACGTATTTAATAAAAAAAAATTCTTAAGTATCAATAATCGGAAGACTGTAGTTCAATAGCAAATATTAATTACATTTTATTCTTCAAGGAAACAAGATTGTTGTGTTTAAGAAACATAATAGCATACTTTGCGTCTTCGTAGAGCTTTCCTCTAAATAAAAAACATTTTATCAAGGGGGATTGCGGCGCGTAATAAGCTTAAGCGTAACAAAATGATATATATTAATGAGTCGTGGTCGTCCCGGTGCCGTCGGCCATCGTGGCACAATGGAACAGCGTGTGACTGTAAAAGTGATGGTTGTGAGTTCCATTGTCTTTCCGGGGAATCATATTTAATTTTTTTTTCACTATCCCGTTCTTTGTAGCACTTAATACGAAATACTTAGTTTCACGCTGTATCCCTAGTGTCAAACGCTACGTTCTCTAAAAACTTCTTCCGCCTCATCTACTGTCATCAACCCCTTCATGTATGTATGAAGTATGTAAAAAAAAGTCAATACGAAATGTTTCGAAAATGGTCTCGAAAATGGGCAGCGGATTGTCTCAACACGAGATTCCTTTTGCTTACCTCGCTATACTTGCAGGAAAGGCAATGATATAATTACTTATTACGGTAATGTATATAATATTAAACTCTTCCGTTGTGTAGAAGTAGGGACTAGCAAATAACGCACAGGTAAGCTACTGGGCCCGAGAAAGCTGTAATTTGGCATATTTGGCTTTTTTAGGCAATATGGGAAAGCACTAAGATATAATTTTCCGGTACGATAGCCAGGAGAATCCTAAAGAGAAAAAAACGATTTTTTTCTCTTTAGGATTCATCCAAAAAAAACTAGGTTTCCGACGATAATTCGTATTAGTACCATTATATATAATTTAAAAGGAGAATATTATAGCGATCGGCAGTTCATCCGATTGATAAAAGCACCCATAATTGTGCTAAAAGTCTAGCTTGTCTGTATAAACACAAATTTATCTAGACCATTTAGAGTATATATAGTATTGCAAGAAAGCCAATTTTGATAACTGTAAAGTAGGCTAAAGGTTTTTTTCATAATTTTCCAACTTTTGGCCCTGAGATACATTTAAAATGTATTTTTTTCTCAGAATTCTTATTGTTAAGATATAGCTTCAAAATTAAATTCGCAATTTGCAATTAATTTTACAAATACATATTCTAGACAAAAATCTATATTCCCTTACTGTTTTTCTGTTTTCCTATTCGTTATGGTGAGACAACGCATATTAAATTTATGAAAAGTTCTTGTCGCATAAGTTGTCAGTACTCAACACCTACGACTATTTATTTATTGCTCAATGCGAGCTACTTACAACTTTATAGGTCGAATGTCAGATAGCTGGACGAAGATAAGCGACATTCCGTTCAAACGATGGATTTACTGTCGCCCGCCACCAAAAGTACCGACAAAATCAATCTTGAGAACGTATCTTAACATAATAGTACTCTCAGCAGATTTTCACAGTTTGATGTGAGCCTATAACAATTTTTAATTGACTATTTTTGGATTATATTAATTATTCTTATACTAGTTCAGTAGAGAACGTTGTGGCGCAGGGAGGAAAACGTGCTTTGTCTACCCTGCTTCGTTCGGGATGCAGCGTGAAGCTAAAAAAAAGTCCATCTACCTTAGAACCGTCTACATTAGGTACTATATTAAATGACTATCTGAGAAAATAAAATATACGTGATTCATTACCATAACTTTTAAAAATTTTACCCATACCCATACTGTTAGCTTACAGCGAAAATAAAAAAGTATATATGTGGTATGAGGTGCATTAGACTAATTCCGGATATTTCTAATAATTAATTAGTCATACCAAACGCAGCCTTATTAAATGAAAGTTGCAAAACTTTCGTGGACAACTATTGGACAACATTTTTTTTACGTGTGCCCATCGATTTCTCTGTCAATAATAAATTATATCTGAATTACATTTAATGGAAGATTTATAATAATTTGAACTAATTGAAGCTAATAACTATAACTTTAATGATTCTGTGTTTTCCTATACAAGCATAATGATTGTATAACATTACTTATTCAAGGATTTCCTTCACGATATAAATTACACAAAGCATAATATTGCTGAAAAACAGTGCCCCGTTATATTTTATTAACTTAGCTTTACTATACAGATATTATATCAATGTATATATTTAAAAAAATATATATTTTAAAAGAAATCCTGAAAAAAATATTTATACTTATTTAGATATATAAACTTTTTCTAAATAAGTATTTTTCTTTCCTAAATGTGGAATAACACTTTAAAAATGTTTAAAACTATTTATATTTGAAATATTCAAAATAAAACTGGACAATAAATACGTTTTAAAAATGTACTACTCGCACTCACAGTGCATAAATAAAATAACAATAGATTAAAATATCAATAGTTCGTGATCCTTATACGTATCTTGATTTCAGAGTAAGATAATTATTTCTGATCTTTTAAACATTTACACATAAACTAAAAACTAAACTAAACTAGGTTACCATATTAAAATTAAATAAAGCAATTATTTATAAACTATTTATACTTTTTTGTCGTTCGGCTCTAAATTCTCTGGTAACTACCATAACATTTGATGGATATAAAACATGTAGATATGTTCGACCTGTTCGACAGGCAGCTTTCATTTTACATCAATATCGTTTTACAAGCTCAACCAAAATTTTATTATTGCCTACATTATAAGTTACAAAATATAGCGTTTTAAAAGAAATATTTTATTAATAAGAATTTTGCCAATATTTTCTTACATAAAAATGTATATTTTTTTATTTTGAAAATTATTGTAGTACTTAAACGAAAAATTATAAATGCTTTGAAAATTTGGTAGGTACATATAATATAAAAAAACGCCACATTCTTCATATCTTCGTGTCATATGTCATACAAGCCAATAGCTTGTTCAGATTGAGGTTTGCCAGTGTTTAGCCACGCTGATTGCTTTGTCCGTTGCCTTAGCCAAATCGTCGAACGAACAGACATCCGGACAGTTTTGGACGGTAGAGTACTAGTTGTGCCATTGCTTATAGCTTGGCACCGCAGTCAAGTTTTCTTTAACTTCATCCGCATTTATGTTTAGATTACTTAAAACTAGTAAGTAGTCGCATAAATGTTACTTAAAATTACTTAAAATATATTTAAGCTGTGAAAGTTGACATTACATTATATTTTTCCACGGTGGAAGTTCTCTTTATATTTAGACAGCGGCGCCTATCTGTGCAATAAAACACGTATTCCCGTACTGCTCCTTTATTTTTTATAACCAATCGTTAATATCGAAGGCTTTACGACCGCGATGCTTTATTACTGGTTTTTGGAAAGAAAAAAGAACGTTTTCAAGTAAAGTCGGTAACATGTTAATTCTGTCAATAAAATCTGGTCGTTTAATGGTGAGAGCAAATGCCCGCGATAGTGAAGTTGTTAGTTTTACTTCACCACTGTACCGGTTTGTTTTTAGTTTGTTATGTAACATCTGATGTGTTTCGCCTTTTTTCGTTTTTTTGCAGGATATGTTCAGGTAAACTAGGCTCGCACTGCATATCCTGTACCGTCTGTATCCCTTAACCGGGACACTTTTCAGTAGCTTCTAAAAACAAATACCAAAATATTTTATAAAGTGGCAACTAAACAATGATTTTATTTACATTTCATAATGTCTGATTTAATGAAGAATAATTACAAAATGAAAAGAATAAATAACTACCCGCTAGGAGGCTCCACCTGTAGCTACCCACAT
Source organism: Heliconius hewitsoni (assembly GCA_018230445.1). Taxonomy (NCBI): domain Eukaryota; kingdom Metazoa; phylum Arthropoda; class Insecta; order Lepidoptera; family Nymphalidae; genus Heliconius; species Heliconius hewitsoni. The sequence goes on from DWAN01003277.1 coordinate 9,841, forward strand.
ACAAAAAAAACAATACGAGAAAAAAAAACATAACGGAAATACCTCTAAACAGTTTTTGATATAGCGCCGTAAATTAACTTAAACAAGGTTTGGAATATTTAATTATAAATAATTAGGTTAGCCTGCATCGGCGCGCTTAGCCGCAACCACCCAAGGCTCTGGGGTGAGAAATTAATAAATTAAAACCACCGGGTTGTGCAACCGACCATCTATAACGCTATCGTATAGATCAAAACTTTCAATTATCCCAACATTTATCATAGTGTGTTGTTTGCTTAGACAGCCATATAAGTGTTGTCAGTTGGTTTGTCATTACTATTTTTATTTAATGTTAAATTATTAATTATATTTTGGTATGCCGAAAATTTTATATGTAATTTAATCAATAATCGAGGCCAGTCGTGGCGCAGGGGCACAAAGTGTCACTGTAAAACCGACTGGTTGTGGGTTCCATCTCGAGGAGATGAAATATTTATTTAAATTTATATTTTCATTTCTTCGCTCTGGTCTTTAGGACTGGTGCAGCATTGAGTTCTGCCACTCAACACGCAATGCCTCCAGAAATCGGCAGAGAGTGGGGAACGGAGTGTCTTAACACTAGGTTCCCTTTGCCTACTCTGCAGTGTGCGGCATATAGCGTGAAGCTATCAGATCAGCTTTAGCTATTGATTAAATAAATTAAAGTTAAATTAAATTAAAAATTTAATTAGCTTCACGCTGTATTCCGCAATTTAATCAATAATATAAAAAAAAATAGCTTCACATTGTTTACACGCAGTTAACATAATAGGGACATATGTAAAACGTAATTGAATAGTGCACTCCGTTCCCCACTTTCCGACGAATTTTTCGAGGTATCGTGTGTTAAGTGGCGGTTTTTCTTGCGTTGGTGCTAGAGCGAATAAATTAAATTATTATAAATAATATTAAAATTCATTGCTTCGGCGATCAAACTCACAACCATCGCGTTACAGCCACACCCTTGTACTCCTGCGCCACGACGTCCTCTTTGGCTATTTGCTTAGACAGCCGTATAAGTGTTGTCAAATAGTTATTACTATTTTTATTTAATGTATATACAATGTTTTTATGTGCTGAAAATTTAAAATAGTAATTTTTTGATCAACATAAAATCCCTTTAATAAAATATGTTAATATTTATGGAATTATATTAAAAAAAAAACTAGTGAGAATCAGATCACAGCAATTTATTTGACCACAACCGGATCTGCAATCAGTTGCAGCATCAGTCCGTGGCCTTCCTGTCACCAGATGGAAAAAATATAGGATGTGGCTTAGACCGGAGACTTGCTGGACTAATGTTTTTTGTTTTCATGTTGTTTTATTATTTAGAATGCATCTAGGTACTGTAGAACGTAATCCTACTTCTTCTTACTAATATTATAAATGTGAAAGTTTGTGAATATGGATGTTTATTTCATATTCACGCTATAACTACCGCACAGATTTGGATGCAACTTTATTTTATAGTTATATACCTTATACGATAATGGTTTTGTATAATTTGCCTATATTATGATAATAACTTCAAACGATCGAAGCCGCGTTTCTGTCGTAACTTATTTCAAGTAATTTTGAAAAATTATTTGAGATAAATAAAAAACTAAATAATTGTGGTAACAGTTGGTGGTAAAAATGAAAAAAAATACAAAATACCTCATCTTTTAAATAAAATAATCATAGTAAATAATATTGTTGCGAATATCATAAGTATTGAGTAGTGGTAAACAATTTTCCTTTTTAAATTGACAAAGACGTACACAAATAGGTATGCCCTAGTTCTTATTGCCTTTACATTTCAGAAATGTACGTTTTCTCAGAAAATATAAGCTTCTTTAGTTCGTAATTAACATGTTATTTCACTTCTATTCACTTTGCGCAAGATATAATATATATTTTATTTTCTACTTTGGGGCATACATTTTAAGATAAAGTTGTGTATTAATTTTTTGTATTTATATACGCATTTAACCAATAAGCTAATAGTCATGGCCTTTGGGGCCAGTGATGGCGCAGGTTACTGATTGTAGGTTCGAACTCTACTCTAAGAAATGAAATATTTTTTATTTAAATTTATATTTTCATTTCTTCGCTCTGGTGGCGAGGCGTTGAGTTCCGCCATTCAACACGCAATGCTTTCAGAATTCGGCGAAACATGGGAAATGGAATGTCTTAACACTACTGTCTTTGCCTACTCTGCTGTGTGGGGGATACAGCGTGTAACTGATATATTTAACAAAATTTATAAATATCGATTTGTTAGCAGAAATCTTGCATCGCGGTGACTTGTCATCGTCTATGGAGTCCCTGGCCTACGACTCCTCTGTGGCTTCCCCTGGTAGTGTCTCCAGCCACACGCAACGGACGAAGCGCATGAGGACAAGCTTTAAACACCACCAATTGCGCACTATGAAATCATACTTTGCCATCAATCAAAATCCAGATGCAAAAGACTTGAAGCAACTCGCTCAGAAAACAGGACTTTCGAAGAGAGTATTACAGGTTAGTGAAAAAATTTTAATTCCATTTATTATTTTAATCGTTAAATTGCCATAAAGATAATACATATATTTCTATAATTGTCACTTTAGATATAGTAAAAAAAAAACAATTTCTTTTTACAAAAAGGTATGGTTTCAAAACGCTCGAGCGAAATGGCGGCGTAATATAATGAGGCAAGAGTCGAATCAACATGGTCCAATGACAAATGGCAATCCAGGGAACTCCGTCAACGGGAGTCTAGTTGGTAACTTACCTCCACCCAACGTCCCCGGCACGCTGTTACTTACTGAGTCCTTACAGCCTCTGGAGGATATAAGGGTCCACACACCACATCCTATGGCCTTCAATGAGATGTACTGATCATTGAAGTAAATATTCAACGAAATAATGGAGCTTTTTAAAAAATATATATATATTTTGTTTTATTGTTAGGAAAACAATATCATGTATCAATATTATATAAAAAAATAATACATTTTTTTAAATATTTTTTGGTGTTACTATGTTAAAATATATTTTAGAAGTTGTTTATTTTTTTCCTTCATTGTTTCATATTGTATTTTATATTGTATTTTTAATACATGTACTTCATATAATACAATATATTAAATATAACTCTATAAAATCACTGATGTGAAGATAGATATTATTTTTTCAATTTGTTACCAAAATTATTTTATGTCATTATTTAGAAAATTTAGAAATCCGTTTAAAAAAACAATTAAATTTTTATTTAACGGACTTGAATAGATTTGCTATGTTTGTTAACAGTAGGTGACATAATAATTGAACATACTATTTATATATAACATTATATTGTATGAAATCTTGTATCTTGTATATTTAACAAGGTTTTTGTAAGTAAGGTGATACTAGTCAAAGTTTAGCGTTTAACATTCTAGTATTAATATGCACGGCATGTATCTTATCCATTATGTTAACAACGGAACGGAGTTTTTAACACTAGGTTCCTTCTGCCTACCCTGCCGCGTGCGGGATACAGCGTGAAGCTGGTTATAATATGATAACATTATATGCTGAATTGTATGAATATAATTTACTAAATCGTTTAATTCCATTTTCTAAAATGCGTGCTATTTATTGAAAAATAATCCCGAATTTTGATCAATGTTCGCTGAGTACGACATGTTTTTTAGGAACTAGGGATTTATATTATTTAACTATATAATAAGAACGTTGTGTCAAATGCATGAAGACCGATATGTGATAGGATATTTTGTTTAATAATTAAATATTAAAATATTTATATATATATATATATATATATATATATATATATATATATATAT
>DWAN01003278.1:0-13671 GCA_018230445.1 Heliconius hewitsoni
ATTTATATTTCCATTTCTTCGCTCTGGTGTCGAGCCAAAGCGCGGCGTTGAGTTCCACTACTCAACACGCAATGCCTCCAGAATTCGGCAGATATTTGGGAACGGAGTGTCTTAACACTAGGTTCCCTCTGCCTATCCTGCTGCGTGCATAATATCGAATAACAAACATAATATCGAATCCAATGGTACATTAAATTAATATATGAATACAGCAAGTTCGTGTAATAAACATAAAACATCACCAACATTTCTATTGTTAGACGCTAGACAGGTAGAGTTAATTATACCGAGGTCACATATATTAAGATTACACTTATAATTGCTTGGGCGACCAGTCGGCCAATTTGTCGTTCAATTTGTCGACTTGCGGCCACTTCCGGCCAAACGGCTAAATAAAACGCGCCACTAGGTGCGGCACGTTAAATTAATTAAAGTTTTTTTTTTAACATCAACAAGGAGTGAAGTGGTCGCGTTACCATCTAATTGTGAACGCGTGCTGAATTTTGCTTTGTTTTCCCTTTGTCTTATTATTAATATAATTAAAATATTCTCTTTTTTTTTGTTTTTAAAGTTTACATAAGAAAGTTTACATAAGAATTAGTTATTCTTTAAAAATAAGGAGAAGCGAGTGTAGCGTAGACTTTTAAATTACTTAGAGAAGATAATTGTTAAGTCAGTTTAAATAATTTGAATTTGTGCAAATATTGTTTTTTAAAATTTTATTGTAAGTGAAATTTCTGGGACTGGGCATTAGACTATTCTGGGGTGGGCACGGTCCATCCCTCTTTCTACGTTGATGCTAGAAAGTATCTAATATTTTATATTACCAGTTGCATTATAAATATTGCTTATACATATTTATACGTTATGTTTCTTCCCAAGTACCAACGACCGACCGTAAAGCAACAAGGCGTGCCAACGGAGCCTCCAGCATTATTACTAGATATTACACTTAGGAACAACCATTAAAACTGCAACGAACTTATCCCGTTACATATGCATGCAGTTTTGAGCTGAGTTTGAAAAGGGTCATTTATAACCCCAAAGTCTATGTGACACACTGCCGTTGAGGATAGCAGTTTTAGGGTTAAAGTTAAACAATCTGTTGGTAGTAATAATAATAAATCAGCTTCGCGACGTATCCAGTAGGCCAGTCGTGGCGCAGGGGCTCAAAGTGCGACTGTAAAATCGACTGGTTGTGGGTTCGATCTCCACTCGAGGAGATAAAATATTTACTTACATTTATATTTTCATTTCTTCGCTCTGGTGTTGAGGCAAAAGTGCGGCGTTGAGTTCCGCCACTCAACACGTAACGCTCGGCGGGAAGTGGGGAACGGTGTGTCTTAACACTAGGTTCCCTCTGTCTATCCTGCTGTGTGCGGGATACAGTGTGAAGCTGACATGTATCTCGCACACAGCAGGATAGGCAGAGGGAACCGAGTGTTAAAACACTCCGGTTTCCACTTTTCGCCGAATTTTGAAGGTAATAATTTAGTTGGCAGTAATTTAGGTATAATATTTTGTTGATATGTGTTTTTGTATTGGATATTAGTTTTGATAAGCGTGTATCGTTTCAAATTAAATTTGGCTTTGTAAAATATATTTCTTATAACTTGAACATATTATTTTTACAAGAAATAGAGCAAAATTTAGTATCACGAAGACAATGTGTGTCACTCTTCTAGAAACACAGACAGACTTTCGTACACTTTGGATGTTAGCCAGGTCTTTTTGGCCTTAAGATATCATTTGCAACTTCTGCAATAAAAGCGAATTCCTGGGTTCAGAGCAATTGCATAACCTTCTCTACATACTACGAAATAATTTTCTAGAGACGTCTATATTTTTAGATTTAATATGTTATAGAAAAGCATCGCGCCATTTCTCGCATAGCAGGATAGGAAATGGAGGATTTAGACTAACTGTTCTCTAATTTTCGATACATTGCGTGTTTATTGGTGGAACTCAATGGCCCGTTTTGTCTAACAGACCTAGGAAATTGATATTGAAGCTTATAATCATTACCCTGAGTAGATATCGAGCCCACGACCATCACCTTTTCAGTCAGCCGCTGTCCCATTGCGTCAAGGCTAATAAGTTATTATTCTAGAATTTCTATAGTAGGTATTTTATAAATGTTACTAACAAACAGCCATATATTACATATTTTATTCTACTGTACGTTTGTTTGTTACTCCATTAATACTAATTTAAACAAATTTTAGATTTAGGTGAAGGTTTGAGTATATTTTTTTATGGATTTGGTTTAAAAATAAAATTCCAATAGTATTGCAGGTTGTGTTGTTTTCGGTGTGTAATGTTACAAAATATTAAGGTGGTAAAGTAAATATTTAAATTTTGGGAACATTGTTAAAATATCGTATATACCAAAAACCAACCAACCAATTGCCATTTGACGTCCATGTTGAAATATCTATTTATTATACTATATTTTATTTTAATAAACAATATCATACAACGTATTGACAAACTTACTAGTTATAATAAAATTTTATTTCTGACTAATAGTATGACGAAATAGTTCTTTCACTTTCCTTTAGTCTTATTCATCAAAGAATATTTTGATGATTAATTATTTTATGAATTACTCTTCATGGTATCATCAGAATTTCCTAAGTTCTTAGTCAATGCCTCTGGCATTACGTAATGAGTAGCAGATCTCAACGCCGGGCTTTAGCCTTTATACCAAAGCGAAGAAATGAATATATTAATAAATAATAATACATTCTCCCAAACGATGATAGAACCCACAACCAGTCGCGTTTACACACACTTGTGCCCCCACCACGACTGGCCCCAAACAGTTCTTAAACTCAATAAATAAATTAATCGTAATTATACTTAACATTGATTTAAAAAATACCGTTTAAACCCTTTCTGTCGTAACTAAAATGATCCTTAAAAGTGTACGCACCGTACACGTTGAGCGTACTTGAGTGATCAATTTAACTATTAGGGCTGGGTTCCGCTCCTTGCGGAACTCCTACTCAATTGGACGACTAACGAGGAAACAATCTTGTACGAGTCGTACGCACACCGCTTGCTGCTGGGCAATCTCGGATGGGTTTTGTGCATACAAATAAACACGTTCATTTTGTTTGATATGCATATATATTTTATATATTTTTTTTAGGTTCACGCTGTATCCCGCATGTAGCAGGGTCGGCGGAGGGAACCTGGGAATCTAGTGTTAAGAGATACCGTTCCCCAATTCTTGAGACATTGCATGTTGATCGCCGGAATATAACTTGGCGCTTTGCTTCGTTGACAGAACGAGGAAATGAAAGTAAATTAAATTTTTCATGCCCTCGAATGGGAATAGAACCCGAAACCTATCGCGCTTATTCAATTATACCTTCAGTTCCATTGTTACGATTTGAAAAATATTGGGAAATGTGTAAACATAAAATACAACAAATATTAAATATATGGAAATATAAAATAAATAATTCAATTTTTAAATTTCTTATGTAAATTATGATAACAACATTGATGACAAAATTGGATGTTGCAATCGAATTTTATTATCAGGTATGTTATAAACGAATATTTTTCGCATGATCGCTCTCTAATGTATTTTAAAATTTTGTTTGCTTTCTGTACAGTCAATAAAATTGTTATCATATAGATATTCAAATTTGAAATTAACATAATTGAAAAACATCTAACGTCTAACATCGTGGCGCAGGGACAAAGGTGTGCATTTAAAGGCGACTGGTTGTGAGTTCGATGCCTACTCGAGGAAATGAAATGCTTACATATACATACAGCGTGAAAATGATAACACTTTTTTTTTAATTGAACATTTCTATATGTTTTATAATGTGATAATATAACAGAAAGATTTAGTAATGACACGATGTGCTTTTCCTGTTTATTTTCTGCTCATTTAAGAGATATTATGGAACTCAACACTAACCTTCATACCTACATATGAGTTCAATAAATCATTTAAATATATTAAGTATTCCCCATTATTTAATTCTCGTTCCTCTCGTCAAATATTACAACTGTGACCATGACGTTAATATGAATACCTTATAAGGGAATTATAATAATTAGTTATTATAAATGAAAAACATCTAAATAAATTAATAAATACTAGTAACATATATGTGTCGTAGTAGCAGTAAGTGTATTCGATGGTCAAGTTTGACTGTATTCTAAGAAAGCTTATCTTATGCTCATATTATTTACGACACAAAAGAAAAAAATTACAATAGATAAATATTGTTTTGTCACTACTTATTTTGTGTTTATTTAGATACTTGAAAATATTAGCTTAACAAAGAGGCAACACTAAATATTTATGTTGTCAGTAACTTAATGATTTGAAGATTATATATTTTCTTTATTCCATAGTTTACGGCCTCAAAGTGATCAAAAGATTCAATGGTAGGTTGTTCTGCATCGAACCATTTATAGCACGCTTTCTAAAGTCTACGCTTTTAAAATCTATAATCTTTCATTTCCTCGCTGTGGTAACGAGGCGAAAAAGCGGCGTTAGGTTCCGCCACTCAAGACGCCGCAATGCCTTCAGAATTCAGCGGAAAGTGGCGAATGAAATCTTAATGGGATCGGAATATATTAACACTAGATTCTCTTTAACTATCCTGCTATGTGCGGGATACAGTGTGAAACTAAAAAAATATGTATTTAAATATAATCTAATCGCGACCTTACATTTCCTTTACCCTCTTATTCTCTATACATTATATAAAAAAATATAAACTGAAAATACAACACTTAACTTATAACAATAATTAATGATAAAAAAACCCGAATAACCAAGAAAAATAACTTCGATTGCCGTATAAATATTTAAAATAAGCGAAATGATAAATATAAATAGTGAAAGCAAATGTAATTTCATTTCATTTGATTTCATTTATATATTAAAAATCAGCGTAAAGTGGAGTGAAAAATAAGAACCGCATTTATCACAATTTAAAACGGCCATACGATATTTTATTTTCCGACTATCTGGGGAAGTGATGACATGAAGGCAGATAAGAAGGGATTATTGACAAGTGCAATACTGTTTCGTGTTGATGATGGACAAACTGGACTTGGTTTTTATGTGTTTAAATAATTATGTAGAATGTATTACCTAATAATCTAATTATCTTTTCTATTATAATCATTATGTTAGAGACGCAAACGCAACATGTTGTGAGTTCGATTTCTATTCGAAGGAATGATTTATTTATTTAATATTTTTATCTGTTCGCTCTTATGTCGAGGTAAAACGCGACGTTAAGTTCCACCACTCACCACGCAATGCCAACAGAATTCGACGTAAAGTGGTGAGCGAAGTGTTTCAGCATCAATCTCGCTCTTCCTACCTTGTTACATGTGAGATACGGCGTGAAGCTAAGCTATCTATAATTGAAATATTTTAGGTCAGTAAAATTAGGCAAAGGTTACATATAATTAACACTAAAAACATAATAACATGATCTGAAAAAAATAAATAAACGATACCAAAGCTCTTGTAAGTCTAAAATTAATATTAATATATGGATGATTTTCAATTTAATGTCAAATCAAAAGACTAAGTTAATTTAAATTATTTAAAGCCGTTGCTTCTCACTTCAAATAGTAACAAACAAAAACAATTTAAACACATTACTGTGGTCGTTGCTTTATATATTATACATAATTTAAACGAAAACTGTACGTCTGTGTAAACACTGCAAAAACATATTTTTGTGTAATCTTAAAAAAAACATCTTTTTTTTTTATTATACAACAGTATATTTTAGAATTTATTGTGACCCACCCTTTATACAATGTTTGGGAGGAAGAGACAATTTGATGGTCGGTGGAAGGAACTAAGTACAGTGCAACAGTCAACGAGATGTTTTGACGGTTCGTCTCCGACGCGAGGATGTCTCTATTCAACCAATTGAGCTCTGCCCGTTTATCATTTTCTATTATTTTTATTAGACAAGGGTTTTAAAATAGTTCTCTATGTGATGAATGTTTGTGAAGATGTATGTTTGTTAAATTTTCACGCAACAATGACTTAACAGATTTAGATGAAACTTTATAATAATATAACTTATACATCAGAATACTACGTAGACTACAATTTATCTAATCATTTTATATAATTTGACTATAATCTAACAATAACTTTAAGCGGGCGAAGCCGTGTCTGTTGCGTGTGTTTGGCGTTTTATGTCAAGTATCGGTAAAATTGGTGCCTTATATAAGAAATATACTAAAGAAATTTGTATACAAAATGCTGCCAAAAAATTTTCAGATACGTTTTGCTGATTTTCAGTAAAAGAATAAACGAAAACGTACATTGTAACATAAATCAACAGTCACTAATTGACACCTTTTACGGATAAAGAGAACCCTATTATGTGTTAATTCTGTCCCAAAATAAAATCCTTTTTTTTTGAAACCGATAACTTTCAAAAAATTGACATAACAAAAATTAACTGAACGCCGATTGAGTTCTCATGAAATACTCGAGCGGACCTCACGCGTCCCAAAACAAACAAACAAACGGTAATGACTATCTGCAGGAAGCAAAAACCATTCTTCGACTTAAACCGTAAAATTCCCTGATGAATATAAAAAGTTAAGGACGGAAATATGAATAATATAATTTTAGATAAAACAAATGTTTTCCTTCTAAACAATAATTCTGTTTCTGTTTTTGATAAGAAACTGGCCAGATGTGGCCAGTTATGTGCTCGCGTGTTCTCTAGAATATAAGCGATGTTAAATAAATGCATTTTACTTGAACGTATAGGAAAATATGATTAATCCAATACCAAATGATACTTATATGTTTGGGTAAATCCCAATGTCTTTTTAGTGTGGGCGTTGGAGCTAAGTAATATAAATTTTCGTTGCCATAAACAGAAATTAGCTCGTTAAATTAAAACTATCCATATCTAACTATATTTTAATTTATTCTATATATCGTAATGCCTACGTTTGTGGTCTCGAAGTAACCTTGAGATATTATATTAAATAATTAATAATCCAAAAATCCTCAACCTTTAGCTAAACTCTAACTCTAAGCTCTAACTCAACGTATTTTTCTACGCCACCTTGGGTATTACTCGTATCCAGTACAAAATACTCCACCAACAGGTTTAAACTACATCACTATAAATTAATTGTTAACCAAATAAAGAAACGTTACATTATTATTACTAAACTAACTGAGTGTAATAATTAATTTCACAATACTTCTCGTAACGCTGTTCTTTTAGATGAAATTTCCTTGATCTTACCTAAGTTTTTCCGTAAAAAGGAACCCTAAATAAATTATAACATTCAAGCCAGTTATGGTGCAGGGGCCCAAGCCTGTGACTGTTAACGCGACAGGTTGTGGGTTCAATTCACACTCAAAGAAATGAAATGTTTGTTTTTCATTTCTCCGCTGCTGAGTTTCGGCTCTCAACACGAAATACCTCCTAGTATTCAGCGGATAGTGTATGTATGGAAGTGTCTCAGTAGAAACGGAGTTTTAACATTAGGTTCCCAGGTTCCCTCAGCCTACATAAAAAAAAGCACCACACCAGTACGTGCTCCACAAAACTCTTGAACTCATGACTTGGACAGTTATCAATTGTAACGTGATACGTTTATCAGTTTTCTGTTCGGGACAGGCCGGCGCGCGCGATAAGGAGACATCGTTTCGCAATATGTTACTCACATATATCATGAATAATTACCTATTTAAAGCTCATCTACAATATGGTAACTTTTATATTGGTACCAACAAAAAAATATAGAACTAACTAAATTGTATAGGAAAGTCAATCAAATTTGAGCTTGTTTTATATTAGCTTCACGCTGTATCCCGCGTACAGCAGGGTAGGTAGAGGGAACCTAGTGCTCTAAAACTCTCCGTTCCCCACTCTCCGCTGATTTTTACTAGGCATTGCTTTGTTAAACATTCTAGCGTTTTTAATTTCTTTTTATCTATAAAAAAAATTAAACACTATTGCACTTAGTGGGACTCGAATCTGTATCTCTTGAAAACCGTTTAAAGCTCTCGCTCGCGTCAATTAAGTCATACGTTCTTATCTGAGCTACGCTACATGGAAGTGCTTATACTTACACTTCTTATAACTTATGTTTATTATAAAACTCCTACAAATATTAGGTTAAAAATTAAAAGTTAAATTGGCTTTTTACATAATGAAAAAAAAACATCCGATTCTTTTTGAAAACCGTAGTAGCTGATACATTAATAATGGTATCCAAATAATTAAATGGTTAATTTAGAATTTTATCTTATATTATATACTACGTCACAAATTTTCCTTGAAATAAGGAAACCGCAGTTTAATTATCCTAGTAATTATTTAATATATTCTTCTCTTCTCTTTATATGTATTTAGGTATACATAATAATTTTGAAGCCGACGTGGCGCAGGGGCACAAGCGTGTGACTGTAACGTGACGGTTGTGAGTGCGAATCCCACTCGGTGGAATGAACTATTAATTAATAATATTTTCATTTCTTTGCTCTGGTAACAAGGCACAGCGTTCAGTTCCGCCACTCAACACGTAATGCTTCGAAAACTCAAAATTCAGCGAAACGGAATGTCTCAACACTAGGTTGCTTCTTCCTATACTACTACATACGTTATACAATGTGAAGCTAAAAAATAATAATAAAAGTAACTTTTCACCAAAGAACTGCTGAAAGAGAGCAACGTCCAAAAAGATGCTAAAATATTCTTTCTCTTACTATAATACAAGGGTTGGCTATGATTATTATTTGCTATTGTGCTTTCTTAGTGGGCCTTTGCTTTTCGGCAAAGGCAGTATACTTGCGGGTAGAACGAACCTACAAACTATAATATATTTCAATACGTACATACATACATACATACATACACACATTTTCATAATTATTCTTGGAACAATATGGAAATTCCTTTGCCAAAAATATTGTTTGCTTACATTTTTCGTATACGCCCTCGTGATTCATCTGTTTCTACAGGATGTGCCAAGTTTAGTAACTATGCATATTAATAATTTCGTATAATTTCCTTAATGATTCGCTATTATTTATAGCAGTATATTGAATTTATATTTATAATCATAAATGTTACGTTTGAAATAATTTTACATTTTTTTTTATTTTTAAGATGATAGAGGACTCTTTTAAGTGTAATTCAGTAGTATGTTTAATCGCATTTTAGGTATGGTTATTTTTATCCTAAATATATGCAGTTAAATGTGTGAGGAGCACAGAATTAATCTTACTTTCCCTCTACCTTTCCTGCTATATGCGGGATACAACGTGAAGCTATGAAACTGTACATGACAGGTGACTACATTTACTAACAATTTTGCCCAGAAAAGAAAGATCGAATAAAAAAAAAACAGATAAAAAAAAGGGATTGCAATTGGCATCTATGCTATTTATAATATTATAAAATACTTTTACCACAAAACTCTTTAAAATTACATAAATAAAAAAAATTAATTAAAAAAACATTATTTTACAAACCATATTAAATATCGCATGTACCTATAATAACAATGAACAAAGACTAATTAAGGTATTTCTAGGTGGTTGGTGGTCGCATGACAGCGCAGATATGCTCCACCAATATTGGCCATATGTCACAGCGATACTGGTGTAGATAATGGCGGCTAATAAGTGCCTGTCTTCCCATACACCGCTATGGGGAAGGCAAAAGTCGATATTTATATTATACGATAACTTTTTATAATTATATTTTAGTTTCGATAAAAAAATGGTGTGTTATTTATAATTTACTTGATAGATGTATTACAATTTGAGTATTTTAAGTTAGAATTTAGAATGAAGTGAAATAATCACGCAATATACAAACAGAGCAGCGAGGTATCTTCAGTTTTTTTTTACGTTAAATCTTCGATAGCTATTTTTTTTTGCTAATAAAATATTAAATATATTTATAAATATTGGATATTAACACATATTAAACCAAATTATATCATTTTTCTTCACAATATCACAGTGATATAAGTAAAAATTATCGTAGCGCCGCCACAGCACAGCCACTAGACAATTGCATTTGTCGATATCGATTAAAGTCGCCACACGCTTCGATCTTATCTCTGTTTTTATTCTCGTGATACCCGCCGATAAGGGAAATGTCCTTTTTCATAGAAGGCCATAATGGCAGACACGCCAACCGAATCATAACTTATGCATACTGATTGCCGCTTCACCCTTTACTGGACACAACATCGATATTCTTTTTAATAACTTTTGTTTGGTTGTGATATAATTTAAGTATAGAAAATTACGAAAATTATCTTCCATTATCTGTATGTTTGAGATATAACATAATATGAAAGTAACGTTTTTTTTTATCAAGATATTACAATTATCAAATTGTGTACACTCCTATAAGTATCCTTTATTATTATATAGAAATAATTAAAACTATGTATAAGTTATCTGAGAAACTTATGTAAGTTTCGTTTAAAGGTAGCAATTTCATAATAAATGTATCTCTATATTAACCGATAAACATAATTTCAACCAAGTAATAGTTGTAAATAATTCAGTCATCGCGCAGGGGCACATAGAGTAAACGCGACAGGTTGTGGCTTCGATTCCCACCCGAAGAAATGAAATATTTAATCTATGCATTTTCTTCGCTTTGTGGTAGAATCAAAGCGCGGCGTTGAGTTCCGCCACTCGACACTCAATGCCTCCAGAAATCGTCGGAGAATGGGGAACAGAGTGTCTAAACACCAGGTCCCAACTGCCTACCCTGCTGTGTGTAGGATACAGAGAGACGCTAAAAAAAAATGCCTTGGACATATTCATGCTTGAAGAATTTTTATTTGCAAAGCGTTTAAATTTTAGAATCACCTCAAATTACAGTCATCACGCGATAGCCACTATTACAGCTATGCATATACACCGTTATCAGTTCATCTAAAACCTTTAATGACGGACAGTCATTTCAATTTTATGTGTCTTTTGCCTTTAATACCTAAATATATGAAACTTACTGTAGAATATAGTGAAAAAACAGCAAGAAAATTTTTATTACTATTTGAAACATGTTTTGTGGTTTTTTTTTTTGAAAGAATTCTATGCAAAAATAACGTCCGAATATGTGCCTTCTTAAAGATAATTTAAGAAAACCATATATATTTTAGTCAAGATATATTCAACAAGAGAATTAATTGTTAAAATAAGATGCTTCATTGGAATTATGAAAGGTAATATCACACCATTGGAGATTTTTTTAAATGTATTATAAAGATTGCTTCAGCAGGTATATTTAAAATTAAGTATATTGAGTAATTAAAATAAATAAATGAGGTTCACGCTGTATCTCGCACACAGCAGGGCTCCGTTCCCCACTTTCCGTCGAGTTCTGAAGGTGGTAGGTGTTAAATGGCAGTACTCAGCGCCGCGCTTTGCCTCGACACCAGAGCGAAGAAATGAAAATATAAATGTAAATAAATACGTCATTTCCTCGAATGGGATCGAACCCACAACCAGTCGATTTTACGCGCCACAACTGGCCTCTCTGTAAAATAAATAATTTAAAACATTGGATTTTTTTTTTATTAAATATCGATGCCTTCACAGTCTAAATTATAATAGATTATCCGATTCAATTAGACATGCTGTAACGATATATTCTAGTACCCAACAAGTAAAACTGTAGGTGGAAAATTTATTGATATCGTTAGATAACGCTATCTAAGGGAGCTAACTAACTAAGGCATATCAATAAATATACTTTTAAAAGGCCGTCGTGGCGACGACGTCGACGCGACTGTTGTTGGTTTCCCGATGGAATAAATTATTATTTATTAATATTTTTATTTCTTCACTCCTTGCACCAAGCGTTGAATTCCAACACTCAACACGCAATGACAACGGAGTGTTTTAGCTTTAAGTTTCCTCAGCCTACCCTGCTGTGTGCGGGATACATTTATTCGCCCCCATTCAATTTTTGTATGCGAAATACAAACACCTGTCTGTCTTATTAACCCGTCATATGGTCTAACTGACCATAAGTCACAAGTAAGAACAATACACAAACGCAAAGGTAATTGCGAGGGTGAAACATTCCCACGCATTCCTACACTTCCATGGGGTTCCATGGGGTAGCAGAGCCATATGCCACACGATAATATCATAGATATAATTTAACTCGATTACTTAAATAAAGTAAAATTTTACGAAGCAAGTTTTTTTTTATATCAAGGAAGTCACCGTACAAAAAAATGTGGAACAAGCTTCAGTACATTTTATATCTAGAAAAGAACTAGAAAGATGTATTTATTAAAATAATGTTCATACTTGAAAAATATATGACATTAAATTATTATTTATGTTTACTTTATTATTTTTTTAGTTGTTTTAAAATAATTAATCATATCAATTTGGGTAAAATTAAATTATGTTGCCATGTTTCAAAATAAATTATCAATTATTACTTACAAAGTTAAAGAAAAACCCCGAATTATATAAGATTAAACATGACATTAAGTATGTATATTTAGTAAAAGAAAAAAATGTGTTTACTTGACGAGCGTCTCGTGTATCGTATATTTATTTTGCCTTCTAAATATTTCAACCATATTTCC
Source organism: Heliconius hewitsoni (assembly GCA_018230445.1). NCBI lineage: Eukaryota > Metazoa > Arthropoda > Insecta > Lepidoptera > Nymphalidae > Heliconius > Heliconius hewitsoni. The sequence continues at coordinate 12,619 of DWAN01003278.1, forward strand.
ATGGGAATGCGGCAGCGGAAAAGAAACATTTCCGTAAAAATTAGACGACGTCGGGTCACGCTAAATTAAACAGGGGTAGAAATCAGGGTTGGACTTTTTCGATATATATTAAATATACTTATTCATTTATATAAATGTATTTATAAATATAACGTATATATTTTTTTAATTGAGGCCAGTCGTGGCGAAGGGGCACAAAGTGTGACTGTAAAATCTACTGGTCGAGGAAATGAAATATTTATTTACTTTTATATACGGACCACTCAACACGCAATGTCTCCAGAACTCGGCGTGAAGTGGGGAACGGAGAGTTTTAACACTAGGTTCCCTCTGCCTACCCTGCTGTGTGAGTGATACAGTGTGAAGCTATTTATTTATTTATTTTTATTTTTAATAACTTTTTAAAATAAATTGATCGTTATTTTCATAACTTATTATAAATTTTGTCGTATACAGTTAATTAAAATTATAATTGTTTAAATATTGTCCTCGTAGACCATATTCGGATACTTTTATAAATGTGACTGTAAGTTTGTTTGTTATGTTTTCATGCCAAAACTACTCAACCAGTTATCATGAAACTTTGTACATACATTTTAGAGATATTGGTAAGTATATAAGATACTTATATTAAAAATAATATTATCCTCTAGCTATATAAATTTAAGCGAACGAAGCGTTTAAGTATCTAGAAATTAAGAAAGAAAAATATTATTATCACATAAAATATATATTATTAATAATTTAGAATATACTTTCTTGAATATCGACTACTACAAGGGTGGTAACCCCTAGTTGTGCGATATGGAAAATCAACAGGTCGTGTAGGGAGCAGATGCCTACACGAGTAGTGAAGGTGCTTTTACATTACGATACGATATAAATAAATAAATAATTCATCACAGAACCATTTGAATAATGTTAACAAAATAAATTACAAAAAATATATATCTAATATTCAAATCGACGCCAGTCGTAGCGCAGCGGCACGAAGTGTAACTGCAAAACCGACTGGTTGTGGGTTCGATCCTCACTCGAAGAGATGAAATATTT
>DWAN01003279.1:0-13670 GCA_018230445.1 Heliconius hewitsoni
TATATATATATATATATATATATATATATATATATATATATATATAGATATATAGTTAAAAGTAAAGACTATATACCTATAATATGTTTTATTAATTCACCACTGCACCACTTAACCGCAATCTTTTTTTTTATATCGGCATTTCGAGAGATCGATTCTCAGTAAACATTGGAGCGTCGCCAGTGCAATTTTACTTGCGAGTTGCGGCTCGGCAAGTGTTTGTCCATAATGACACAGTTCGAACAAAAAACAACACATTTTTATGATCTGTGCTGAGCTGCCAGGTCAACGTGGCTCAGTTGATACCGTTACTTTATATTTATTTAAAGCGTAGTTACTTGCCAAAATATTTTTGTTTACAGATAGGTTTATTCCGTTGGCCTTAATTACTTTCATTTTGTATTGAAATTGTTTTTTTTTTCACTTTGTTATGTATTATGTAGCATTTATTTATTTTTAATTTAAATTCAAATATTTCTTTTTCATCATTCTCTATTTAAAATGTAAATTGATTAATTAATAAATTTTGTAATATATTTTGTAAAGAAATTATTTCCTATATATATATATTATTTCAATGCGTTGACGTAGTTTCCTGTTTGTTCTGGTGTTTTTATTGCACGATGTGATTGTTTGTTTCGATGCGTGCTTTGTTAACAAAGACGTCGGTTGCTCAATTCAAAAGGCCGTGGCAAGGTCGCCCCGCGCCCGCGCCTCAGTGCCAGTCGCCGCTGTCACTCGCATTGCCGTGTGCATGTGAAACGAAATATGTTTGTATCACACGAAATAAACCAATAGCAAGTTGTTTAGGTATTGTATAATTCAATTTAGGTTCTCAATAAAATATTAATTATAATATTTTTAGATTCAAATTCGAATGGCTTTAAATTTTTTCACTAAAATGTAATCACACATTTCATTTATATAGGGCCTACATTTAGATCTACAGTTATGTTCTGAAATCTAGCACCGTCCAAAAGCTTCACCGAGCTATCCAATGTGCCCATATATGTGCAGAATTGTTCGGCAAACCTATAACGCTGTGTCGCCAGTTCATTCCATACACGCTGGATATCCAACGTACCGTACGTAACCGAACGCTGATACTTATTTTTGTAATCGTTGTTAGGTTTCGATCGCATTCCACATACGATACGTTTTACTGCGTTGCCCCGATACTAGCAAGTGGGCTAAGGTCGCGAACTTGCATTTTTCATAGCGCACAGTTCTCATTCTAACCAGTAACTACACTATTATTAATTTACTTCAGCGGTTATTTATTGTAGCATTTACCCATTCATAGAGGGTCAAGGAGAGACACTTTCATTGAACAAACAGTAAATATTTGAACGAAATCTGTCTAAATGTTAAACTATAACTAACTAATTATGTTTCTTATTTTGTTTATCATTGTATTAAACTGATATTTTATTATTGTTTAAGAAATAGAAACGACTGCGTAGGAGCAAATATTTTTACTGTACATTAACCATTATAATAAAATAGCAATGAATTTCTAAAGCCTATATTTATAAACTGCTCTCAAGTCTGAGATCGATCTTGATGTGCCGTATTTACATATACTTAATTTACTATATATGAAAACATCATCTCAAGATCACTCTCGGATTTGAGACCAGCGTGAAGAAAAAAAGGAAATGTTTCAAATAGCATATACTTTTTGACCATGTGTGATATATATGTATAAATTGAATTGTGAAATGCACTTTCGATGTAATGCGGCTACGTTTTAGAACTAGGTCAGTCGCAAAATAAAGCAAGCTACGTTTAGTATGAATTTTACCTCGCAATAATTTATATTGTAACATATGTATTCACAGTTCCAAATGTACTATCTTCTACTGCTTCTCTATCTGTGCTTTTCTACAAAATGTTAAAGAATTTTCTACAAATACCTCCTCGCACAGATCCTTTTCCTCCTCGCAATTATTGCGAGGTAACACAAAAAATTTTCGAATTTTGTAAATGATTTTCTTACACTCACACATTTTTTTCTGCGAAATATAATCTTACAACTAAAGTATCTTAAATAACATTTATTCAAATTGACTGATGTGAATTGATTTTTAATTTCTTTACGTTACATCCAATAAACTTGAATGTTTTTCTTAAGATATAAAGTAGTCATAGTAAGAATACATATAAGTTTATTATGTAAAGCCTAAATATACAGGGTGTTGTAATATCTTTATTGTCATCGTCGGCCAGAATAGCACAGCGGGCGGTGTCGAGGCGCTTGCATGATTCACGCCGATATCTTTCGCCCGCCCTCAGACGGCGGAATGTAGGTCAATTCTCTTAATGGTTTGTTTGGGTCTACTTGATTTAGAAACTAACGAAATGAAAATCGATATATGTTTTTACATTTATTTATTGTAAGTTAACTATTTGTCATTTTATTGTTTATCTACGATTATAGATGTTTTCTTAACTACAAGATTTAATATAAACTGTTCTTTAGCCAAATGGATAGAATGGCAAAGTATTCCTAGTAATGATTAAGAGATCAGGCGAAGGATTTTGTGTCACGAGCTGATTTACTATACATTGTTTTTTATAGTGTGAGTGGTATACTTGGGAAGTATGTTCAGTAGAGATGGAAGATACAAGATGGATGAGTAAAAGCGTATTGCCGCCGGTAACAGTTAACGGTGCCTTAGTTGTATTGATGAGACAGTGAAACGTCAGCGCAGCTGCACGTTTGCCCATACACAATGCAGAGTTGCTACCGACGCTGTTATACTTCAGCGAAAGGTTGGTGTTACAGAATGCGATCTCTTCGTAGGATATGTTGAGTCAGCTTAGCTGAGTGAATCCGTAACGAAAATATACACAGAATGGCAGGACGTCACGGTGAGATTGAAGAAGAACGTGGTCAACTGGTTGGGGTACGTCGAACGAATGAGTGATGAAAGAATGGCGAAAAAGATTTATGGTGGATAAGTGAGCGGTAAGAGATGTAGAGGGAGTCCTCGGTTGACTTTCTGTCACATAAAAATCACCCCCGGGAGGACATGCGTGAAGAGGTTGATAACAGTGGACGATGCGAAAGAGATATGCAGAGACCGTAGCGTTTGGCGCTCCGTTCTCCCTGATTACCCCGCTACCCTAGCGGGGAAATAGGGAAACAGCGTGAAGAAAAGTTAACTGTTTTTATTTTAGTAGGTATGTTTTACATATATAACTCGCATTTATCAGAAGCAAATGCTATATTTAGATTTGTGATCATTACAATATTTTGTTAAATCATCATAATTACTCTTCTATGCTAAAAATATATTTAATATAGTGTCAATCTAAAGTAATTGCTATATTTGCAATAATTTGTTTTGTAATGTCACTTACACTTTCTGCAAACATAACATTATAATTATCTTACATAGCATAAGTCACAATCAGCATCGCAGAACGTGCTTGTGAAAGAAAAATATTATTTTAATAAATAAATTAAAATAAAGACAGTATTCGATTAACTTTAAGTAATATACGACTACGAGCGTCGTGTCCGTAGACCTAAATTTCCTTTTAAAGCATGTATCAATATAACTGTGCAGGTTGAACTGGTAAATAGGTCACTTGCCCACGCTGCCCTAACTCCCAGTTTGTTTGGGTCTCTCGTATTGATTCCGATCCGAAAGATGTCAAAGTGCGCACGCAGCACACCTACACTGTGCCAATGCAGCAGATGCATTTACTTTGCGATACTCTGCAATACTGAGATAAAAAAAATATTCGATACATTTTGCATCTTTTTCGTTGCGGCCGATATTAATTTATTGATTTAAATAAAATATTTGTACATGTATTTTTTTTCTAATGCTAGATTATTTTGCAATTTTACATATAAACTATTGTCTTTCACAATATTGTTAGTAAAACATCTTAAAATGGCAACCTTTTTTATTTAACTAATACGCACGGCTTCGCCCGCTTAGACTTATTGCGATATGGGAACCATATTATACATAGTATTTATATAAATTCTAACCTATGTGCTATTCTGACGTATAAGCTATATTACTGCAAAGTTTCATCTAAATCCGCTCAATAGTTTTTGCGTGAAAGTGGAACAAACACATCCTTCCCCACGAACTTACATATTTATGTTATTCACAGTAACATATATTCAATAGCATATTAAATGGTTTAATTTTATTGTAATTATGATTTATTGAATTATAATAATAGAATGCGTGTTTAAATAATTCGTTTATATTATTATAAATTCTTCAATAAAATTCGGCATATGAGCCGATATATGTAAATAGATGTCGTTTTATTCTGGGATAAGATGGATACTAATAACATTTATATGAGGTAATATAACATGTGAAATAATATACGTGTACATATCCAACTATAAATCCAAGTTTAAGGAAGTCACTGATATAGATATTAAAAGCTCACTGACAGGACCAAAGGCGTCTAGCGTAGGTTTGCTCGTGTCAGTGGGTTGGAGGTGCGGGAGCGACGGGCTACGGGCTGCGGCGTGCGACACACAAACAAGTAGGCCACGGCTACTAGCTAGTTGCCACTTTGAATAACCGTAGTAATTTAGCTGCAGCTCTTTTTTATGAATTATTATTACATCTGTGGTAAATTATATAAGTAGGTATATATTGTTTGAGGTTACATAATAATAATATAAACAAAATTACACTCAATACTATGAGTAACTGAGTTTAAGTATGATAGAAAATTTAAAAAAAACACTACCTATAATTTATCTTGCAAGTTAGTAGGTGTTGAAAGTAAAGTATTTTTTTATAATTGTATTTATTATTTATTACAATGCTATACGTTGAAAAGGTTACGATTAACAAGCATTTATAATAATTATATCAATACTCATTTATATAATTCTTCATAATAATCTCATCAAAGTCAGTGATATTAAAATTAATTTACTGCATATATATATTTATATATATTGTATATTTTCTTATTTTATGCAATATTGTGCAATGAATGAACATTCTATGTAGGGCACGGCTCGGAGCGTCGTCTGGTAAGTTTGCTGCGCACGCATGCGCTGCCTAACCTGAATCCTGCAAACCTGGCGTTCGATCGCGTTACGTAGACGCTACGTGAAAATGTGAAACGTAATCGTAAGTAGGTCGGCGGACGGTGCGCGCGCAACCTACCGCCGCCCCCCTCCCCCCACCTCCCCCCACAGCGGCACACGACGACGTCACTATTGATCGCCCACGTGGCGCCGTAAATGACGTAGCGCTGTCGCGTCGATAGTACACCCCTGCCGTACACCCCCACGCCGTCCCACTGACGCTTGCATTCTGCAGTTAAAAGCATTTCCTACCCTAACTAGCTATCAGAGCGTAAGCCACAATTTTTATTGACGCCATTAATGAACACGTTCATCGAATATTGATATGTTTCAGGTTAATTCTTCAAATTTGTTTTATTATGTACCTATATAAAACCGACAAATAAAAATGTTGGTTGTATTCCTTAGAACGTCGCACTTTGACCTTTTACAACTGAGGCAAATGTTAGTTTAGTCGATACGACTATTTCGTCTCTTATAGGTAAATGGGGTTTTGTTTTTAGTAATCGTGAAAATTTTAATTTGTGCTTTAAATATTCATATAAGTTGACGTCATATTTTTTGTCCACATTATATTATTATAATCAGTTGGCATATTAAATACTTGTGTGTAAATTATCTTATGCATTTCAATGAAAAACTCTTTGAACGAATACTCATCATTACTTCAATGTTTCTTTTATTTTCATTTTCATCTTGCATATGGCATCCTGCATAGGCAAAGGAAACCTAGTACTAACCCACTTTCAGACGATTTTTTTGAGGCATTGCGTGTTGAGTTGCGGAACTCAACGCCGCGCTTTCCCTTGGTATACAGAGCGAAGAAATCAAAATATCTATAAAAGATAATTTACTCCGCCGAGTGGGAACGAACCCACAACCGGCGCGCTTACAGTCCCACGCTTGTGCCCCTGCGCCACGACTGCCGCAATCCAATGTTTCAGTTCATATATTATGTATAAACATTAACAGAAAATAGGCCTAGGTAGTATAGTACATTAACAAGATTATATTACACGCTTGATGGTAAAAATGTTTATTTATAAACATAAAAGTTAATCCTGAAACTGAATCCGTACATACGCCGTGCGCTCTTTATGTCACGCTCACGCCGAGCGGCTCGTGACGTGACGACGTACTGCGCAACACGCAGTTTACTTATTTCGCCATGTTTATATTAGCATCTCACTTGATGATAAATAGACTTGAGTATTATTAGATAACGCTGTTACTTTATATTGTTTACTTTTTGTTTTTTTTATAAGTGTTTTAATATTAAACTTAGAAATACTTACACAATTATTTTTCAGTGTTATTCCACACTTGGTAAAGAAAAATACTTATTTAGTTAATGTATAAAAATTTGAACGTAGCGGGCCAGCAGCCATACGTTTAAATGGTATGAGCGTATGGCTTAGTGGTCAGAGCGCCTGGTCGGTTTCTAGGAACGAACCTCAGGATGACTAAGGTAAAATCTTCTCCAAATAATACAAATGATAAGCGCAGATGTTTTAGCCACGATTACATAATATTGCATGATTTTATTTAATACAAGAAAAAAAGAGTTTCAGATTATCGAGATAAATATATTATACCTGGTTTATTGCACTACTATTTTTTGACAATAAGTTTTCATTTTATTCATATCATATTGACACTTCACTCTAAGTATGTACCTAAGTATGCAACAACCACACTCGATATCTTAAAAGATATATTAATATATAAAAGATATAATAAAATATAAATGAAACAAGCACTCAAATTTAAATTATATAATCATAAAATATAAATAACTATAATTTTAATAAATATGTAACCCTTATTTAGATTTTCTTCTATGTATATAGAAATCATTTTTATTTAAGCTGGCAGTTAATACTAGGAGGTTGATATTTGTAGGTTTTATGGGTCGCGGAGGTGGAAAGGGCATAGGTCGTGGTGCATTGCAACTGCAGTGAGCCGTGGGGGAGTGGGCAGGTAGGCGTCTTGCGGGCGGCCGACGGGCGGCACCGGTTACGTAAGTCTATCGCCGTAATTATACACCACCTAGTTCCGTTAAAGCTGAAGGTTGTTGAGCATAAGGTCGGCCGTCTGGGTCACTCACTATATACCGCGGACGCGCGTCATTTGCTTTTTATCGGTAAATTGTTTAGCGGATTCATCACGTTAATTACATACAACATTGTTCTTGTGCATCCTCTGATGCTCACGTTTTTAACTTCAACTATTCATCCTTGCTCGTGCATGCAATGCGCTGGCTTTGACGATTTTTGTTTACGATTTCAACGAAGTAAATTGTAAATGATGATTACCTTTACTATTAACCTTCGCTTTGTTATGACTTGAGATTAAGAATGTAATATTTAAATAAACATTTTAAATATATTATAACATATTTAAATAAAGATTTGCAGTACCTTAAAGTATTCAGTTTAACTAGATTTTCCCTCTAGTTCACTATTCTTAAGCAGTCGGATATGTTGTTCTTATAATATTTTTTTTTTCAGACTTTAATGTCAATATGGAAATGGTCTTTTCACTAGTTTTCATTCGATACCCATGAAACTTATTTTTATTTCAGAAAGAAATTTATGGATTCATTAATTAAATATTGAACTGATTATATTTATAGCTTGATTTCGTCATTGTAGTCGTTTTGTCGCTCAACGCTGGAAGCGCAGGTTCGATTGTCGTGGGATCGCTCGGGGGAGGTCCAGCTTTGGGCGTGCTAAAACTTATTAATTATTTGTATTTCTTGCTTTTTGATTCCCTGCGCTCCCCACTCGGGGAAATGAAATATTTACTTAAATTTATAATTCCATTTCTTCGCTCTGGTGTTGAGTCAAAACGCCGCGTAGTGTTCTGCCACTTAATACGCAATGCCTCCAGAATTCGGCGGTAAGTGTGTGTTAACACTAGGTTCCCTCTGCCTACTTTGCTATGTGCGGGATACAGCTTGAAGCTATTATTTTATATAATATGCACATGCTGTGTTTTATGTAGAAATCTGCAAATCATCACACATTTTTTGGATGTTGTTTCATTAGAGGATGATTAAACGCATGAAAAAAATTGCTGTTTAGTAAACTTATAAAAAACCATTTTATAAATTTTCCTGGTATTTTTTATGTTCTTGAATTAAATAATTATTTTTTTCATACCACCACGGTAGTTATTATTATATCAACTTAATACATAACAGTATCAAAATCATATTAATATAAAATTCAGAGAATTTTTATAGGTACGTGCTGGTCTAGTCAATATTGCTTACAATCGCACTATCGATTCCGTTAAATCAGATAATATAGTTAAAAACAAGTTTTATCGGAAACTAATACAACAGATACGAGCGTATGTGAAATGTTGTTATTCATAGGGCGAGTTGCAGTAACACCGTGACGCACGGTCGGGACACGTATATGTGTAGGTGAACAAATGCGGTGGCGCCGCGGTTAGGGTTACCATTATTTAACAATATATTTATATGTTAACTAACCCACTTCTGTCTTTAGAAAGTCATCATTACTATTTATTATGTTTTACCACGAATATATAAACCCTATAAAATTATATGAAGGTCACTTCTCAAAGTAATTTTGTTAGTAAATTTTATAAACAAGTACAGTCCGCGAGGCGTAAGCTGAGCTTTGCATTGGTGTGTGAGTGTACACGGATACTGTTGGTGTGATGACGGCTAGATACGTTTAGAATATAAGATTTACTTAAATTTATAAATTTAAGTATCGCACAGCGTACATGTTAGTTGTATTGTGTATTTTGACTAATTTAAACAATTAGAGTTATATATATTAGTTACTTGGGTAATGCTGATATTTCGAAACTCCATTAGGAGGACTGTTTATCTTTCTCTTATTAAATATAAATTAATCGTTGTCAACTCTTGAGATGCCGTTTTCATTCATAGATTATAAATGCGGGACTAAGTAAGTATACAAACGTAAAAAACGTGAAAAAACTCATAACCTTCTTGATAACATAAGTACTTACGTATACTATTTACGTCAAGTGACTTATCTAAAGTTCATAGAATTTTTTACTATAAGCAAGTTGATTATATATGATTGCAAGCTTATCTTTGCCCTAACTATAGAATAGTTTTGTTTTTCTAGGTATCAACGACAATTATTACATTTATCGTTCACGTAACCATTAAAGAATATAATAATTTAATAAACGTCTTTTGATTCCATATTTTAATTGTTTTCATTGCAGTTAATCTGGGCAACTTTAATTTTTCGGATAACATCCTGTAGGACTTCGGAGCTAGTTTCGGTAATTTTTGCTTGATACAATGCTATTGACTATTTTTGTTTTATATGTTCATTTTAATTAATAAATAATAAATATTAACTTTAAAAACGAAAAGAAACTTAAGACTCAACACAAGAAAAACACAAATATAGACGAAAATAACGTTACTTTAGCACCATTAACATCAAACATAGTAAATGAATTGTATAAAATTGAAAAAAATAAAAATATTATGGTATTGTAGAATAAAAAAATAGTATTTACAGTAGATACCAATAAAATTAGTATAAAACAGTCTGGGTACTAGATAATTGGTGACGATTTTGGGGCGGTTATGGGGGGCTTAGAGAGTAGACTAATAATATTCAAGTTCTTCTAATATTTTTGGTTGCTTAAATTATTATAGCTTCTTTTCTTTTTAACTTGCCTATAAGTTTTCAATTAAACGTGTTGTTAAGTATTTTTTTATGGTGATTAAAAATATATACACACAATAGTACACTATTTTGGTGATTGTTTTATTACATCAATTACATACCAATTTCGAAGTCAAATTCTTTTACGAGTTTAATTATGAAAGGTACCTACCGTGGACTATAAATACATGATTAAATAATCGTTCCAAGAAAAATACACAAACATCACATTCCGCGAAGTGTTCAACCAGAATAGATAATGCAAATATTCATGTGTCCGAGTTTGGTCCTAATTGGAAATTGCAAAATAATATGTTCGACGTTTATCCTTATACTGTATTCTATATAGTACTAACATTTACAAATAATTGATTTATTCACGATTATATCTACGTTATATTTTTATATATTTCTTCACATAAAATTAAATTGATATTTAAAAAAATAAGAAATTGGTATATAATCAAATATATTATTTTATTATCCTATTTTGCTGAGAAAAACCTTAGAGAGAATTAAGAATGTTTAAAAATAGTACAAGTTTCACACAACAATAAAACTTGTATTATTGCGGAGAGATGCACAGCATCTATGAGAGAGAGCACGGTATACTTCCTTTTTAGCAGCCAATGATTTTTACTTCCGGAAGTCATGTGGTCCCAGGTGTTAGGGCATCTCAGCTTATAAAAGGTGCAACGACGCTTATTACCTCATACTGGCATAATAGTCTCAGTAGATGTAGCTAAGGAAGCCGCGGTCAAACTCACAACTTTCATTCAACAAGCTTTCCACAGCTGCTCGAAAGAGGTCCCAGATCTACCTGAAGGGAAGTTTGAGGTCTCAGGGAAGCCCAAGAAGCTAATCCGACGTAATAACTTAGCCACCAGAGACGATACTTGCCCGAATGCTTCAAACAGAAAAAAATTAAACGACCTTAGGGGACAAGTCAAATCCCAATTTGAATTGCTCAGAGGCGGGTCTTGGGATTGTCGAGTCGAAGGGCTTGCGCCTTCGTCCCAAGCATTCTGGGCGTTGACGAGAACCTTTCGACCCGACACAGTGGCGACTATGCCTCCTCTCACTAAACCCGATGACATTTCTTTGCTGGTCCTAATTTTCAAATGCTCTTCTAGCAGGCTGCTCCTTCTCTACCGATTGGAAGGAAGCTTCAGTCATAGTCATGTGCAAGCCTACAAAACCCGCCAACCTGAACCAAATAAAACAACTGTTCATTAATGAATAGTTTGGTTTTAAATCCTACTACTCGTCCATATACCAAGTTCACCGGCTAACGGTACGCGAAATATAACGTCCGTACATCGAGTCGCAGCGGCAGGCTGCTATTTTCTTAGACAGCCAACGACATGCCGACGACACCGCCATTTACACCACGAATCGCTTCGCTTGGATCCTAGCCGTAAGACTGCAACGAGCTGCCGACGGTTTAGGCGATTGCTTTAGCAAGTGGCGGATTGAGGTCAACCCGGAGAAAAGCGTAGCCGTCCTCTTACCTTGTAAGCGTTACGAGATCGCCTCGACTATTTACCGATTCCTTGGCAATCTCAGGTCAAATACCTAGGCGTCGTACTAGATTCGAAACTCCCAACCAACCGACCAAATTTGTCGGTGGCCTGTCCAGCAGTAACCCCGAAATAAAAATCCGATTCACAATGTGAAGAAATTCCACCTTCAACACTAAATTTAACACTTTCACTTTAAGAGAAGATTTTTTTTCGACTTTATTGCTGCAGACCTGGGATGGTCTTGATACTTGATAGTCGTAACCGGGCAGGAAAGGTAGAGCTTAAGTTAAAAAGCGTACGACCGGAAGTGAGAATCATTGTCTGCTAAAAGGGAAGTATACAGCACCCTCTCTCACAGATGATGTGCAACGTCACATCGCACAAATAATATTTGCTTTTATTATAATTTATACCTAAAAACATTATGGGTTATATAAATGTATGAATTATGTGTAGTTTCCAGATGATTAGCTGCTATTTGTCTAAATATTATCGTTCCTGTTGTATAGATATAAATGTACCTACATATAAGAGTGATCTGGGTTCAATGGTAAACCTAATCCACCTACTTGTGATATGATACAATTATTTTACGTGACAAAATATTTATTAAAGAATATGAATAAGTTTAATGATTTAAAATTTTTCATGTTACTGATAATGAAAATCGTTAATAAAAATGTGATTGTTTTCGATGTGACGAAATTTGTGATGAGATATACAAACATACATTGCTTACGTGAATTAATTGGGTTGGATCAGTATAAATAGAAAATTAGGCTTAGCTTAATATTAACCCATTACAAATAATATAACGTATGTATATGTCGAAGTTTTTTTAAAATAATTTAAACATACTCGTATTTATTTTAATAATTTTAATTATATAGCGAATTACTTATTATTAATAGAAAATAATATTATAGGAAAATAAATGTTGTTATTTTTTGAAATGTTTTTGCTCTTTGCACATTCATTTTAACTACAATAGCTTCTTTATTTTACCATTTGATAACTATTTTATTACGTACAAAAAAGTGGAAATTATAAACTTTACTTATATAATATGGTTATTAGAATTTGTAGAATATTTAACCTTAGTTTATAGTTATTGCCATTGTTTTAATATTTTCATACTTTGATAATTCCGCAAGTTACTAAGTTTTTATCTAGTACATGGTCATAAAATCCTGTGAATATTGTTTGTATACTACATTATAAAGAGCTTAGCTTAGCTTTTGTATTTTGTAATCGCCGAATCAAAAAAAAACGACTAGGCCGATTATAAGACTCTTATGTCAATAGAAAAGCTACATTATATTGTTTTAAGAATTATAATAAATGGTGTGGCATGGATCTTCTTACCGGAAAAGGTAAGCACAGTGGTTGTGTTGTGATGTGTTGTGGTACACTCTGCAGTAAAGTCTCTGATGGACTAAATGCGGCGTTACGTTCCACCACCTGACTGACACACTGGTCTTAAATTCCCGGTAAAACTAGATTCTTTCAGCCTACATATGGTAAATTATTAATTAAAATTGAAATATTTAAAACTCATTTTTCTCTTCTCTCGATTCACAAAATGTTATTTTTGCCCATTTTCCTTAAGACGGCAATATTGTGTATATAGGTACTTGCAAATAATACTTAGGTGACTAAGTACCGTCAGTCGGCCATTAGCTTATTTGTAAGTTCCGCATTGTTATAATATGGAGTTCCCCGTTAGAATCGCTGCAGTAGGATTTGTAAATGATAACTTGCTTATATTGAATGTTATTTATAAACGAATGACTGTGTTCGAGGTTTGTTTGTAAACAACTGCAAGGAAAATGTAAAAATAACACGTATTGATTAACGATTTTGACCCTGAGCATCTTGGGTTTTTTCTAGAAAGCACTAATAAATTTGAATATATGATATGTATCAGGAAGCTGTTTCGGGGTTTTTCAGACAGCATTGCAGAGTCCAGCATTGCGTTATGTCTTACCAAAACGAGACATTAAAAAATATTTTAAATAGAAAATATACTCCCTAGCGAATATCGAACCTAAGCTTGTTCATGGCTTTCACAAAAACAATATAAACTATTAAATACTAGAGGATAAACTTATTTAATACTAGAGGACCCGCGCGGCTTCGCACGCTTGAACTTAATATTAAAGATAATAAAGTGGGGGACGTTCATACAGACAGACAGAATATTAAAAATAATAATGTTCAGACAGACAGATAGACCGACAGCGTTACTTTCGAATTCATAATATAAGTATAAATTGCTATATATTTGCAGGCAAACCTCACGTCTTGAGTTCATTTGAATGACGATAACTTTTTTCCCGACTGCTAAGGAAGGGTTATGTTGTGTAT
>DWAN01003280.1:0-13667 GCA_018230445.1 Heliconius hewitsoni
ATGCATTGCGTGTTGAGTGGCAGAACTCAACGCCGCGCTTAGCCTCGACACCAGAACAAAGAAATGGAAATATATATTTAAGTAAATATAAAGAAATATTGTAACATTTTAAAAATATATTTTTTTAATATAAAACACGAGTTAAATATGAGTTAGTATCAACGTGAAGATAAACGAAAACTATAAAGTAGTCGGTCTGGTTAAATATTTTATGGTCGCCATTTTAGTGTACATTTTGAAGGCGCTTGAAGCTGCAGAAGCTATTATAATAAAGCAAATAATAATAAACTGTAAGAAAACTGAGAACGTTTACGTTACTACTCTACAGTTTTACTGTGGAGTCATTGGTGCGCTTAGTATATTAAATGTTAGTAAACAAAATCAATTATTTTTTTAACTTAACTTAGCTTCACGCGGTACTCCTAGCGAGATAGTCAGGGAGAACGGAGTGTCAAACGCTACGATTTTTGTAAAATAATTTATTTATTCTATACATTAGACTAAGATCACATTGCTTTTCATTTTCCGTTTATGCGTACTACGTGGAACTCAGCGCTGCTCTGTACAATCAGACTAGACTAAGGGTTTACAGACTTTAACAGACTAAGGATTTTCTTAAATATTTTCAGCTGCACAATTTATACTGCACATAGGTTTGTTTTACCAGAGTGGAGAAATTTACATGTCCACGAATGGGGATCGAATCTACGACAACCGTTCTACAGTCAGACGCAGACTCACAGCGCGACGACGCACGCAATGGTCTTGTAATGGATTAAAAAGAATACAAACACACACCAGCTTTACTATGACATTAAATATGTAAGTGTTCATTAGTACTTTAAAATACTCTTGCGCTTTAACAATTTTATCTTAGTTAATCATAATATTTCATTATTTTAATCTATTTGAAATTTAAATGTACTCGAAAGGAACATCTTTTATTATTTAGATACATGTATAGATTACAACGCACATGCGTATGCGCAGCTCACGTATACTGGTTTTACGAGAGCAAAAACTGTCCCGTCAACTTACGCTTGACACATTTACTTGACCATGGTCGTTGAACCCTGACCGAAAGTCATTTTTTTTGGTTATATAAACGTTATGTTAAAGTAAGAAAATTTATGTACAACTTATTCGACACATAATAATAAATGCAGTATGTAGTTTCAATATATCCACAAGATTATTAAATTATAAATCTAGATTACTTTATCGATTAATTTTTCCGCCTCTATGGGCGGTCAATATATGAAAATGGAACTTAGTTTGTATTTTATTTAAATATGCACGATACTGTAAATTAAATTTATAAAATTATATAATACCCACATCTATGCGTATTAATACTTTAAATAAACAATTAAGCCAGGTCAAGATGTTCTGAAAACCCATATCTAGAACATTATTATTACAGATTGATATCATTTCTTTTATTTACGTTAGATCAAATCACGCAACGACATTCGCCATAGTCATTTTACAATGTCATTTATCACAAGTTTATTAAATTTAATAAGGAAATTCTCATCTACTACGAAAGAAAAGGGAACAGAAATTTCCTTTTTCTAGTGTCCGCAAACGCCGCCGACAAATATTATACATAGGTTATAAAATCAGCTATTAAATAACCAATAAAATCGATTTTTCTAAATTTATTAAATAAAATCACATTTACATGTATCAATGAAGAAAGAATTATTATACAATAACCTATCGGCATATTGAGCTATTTTAATGTGAACGTCAGATTAAAACGTCATAAAAAAAAAACTAAGACATGAAATTAAATGGCTTATCTCCTTATGTGTTCAAAGTTTTATTGGCTCGTAATGGGTTTTAAGTTATTCATAGTTTTGTCATTAATTAACCGCTGACACTTGTGAGTTATCGATTCTTAATAAATACAATTACAACGTCCATATAGTTACTAATTCAATTAAAATATTTTTATGTTAGCTATCTACACTTTGCTTCAAATTCTATGTTTAAGAAATGTTTCGTCGTGATATAGAGATTAAAAAAGTTATTTTTGGTTGGTTTATAGTTTCTCTTATGGAATTTTAAATGTAATTATATGTTTGCTATCCTATTTAATGTAACATATGTACATGAAGCCAGTCGTGGCGCAGAACCAATGCGTGAGAGACTGTGAGAGAGCTGTAAACGCGACAGATTGTTGGTTCAATTCCTACCCGAGGAAATTATATATTTAATATTTTGATTTCCTCGCTCTAGTAACAAGGTAAAGCGCGGCATCTAATTCAGCACTCAACATGTAATGCCTCCAGAAATCGGCGGAAATGGTGGAACAGAACAGGTTTTAACACTAATCACTGCGTGAAATTAAAAACAAATAACAAGTATAGTATAGTAGTCAAAATAAAGTGCGTCAGGAGACGCCTTGCCTAAAATATTGAAAAAATGTACATGGAGAATACAGTGATTTCTTATTAGGTTATTGCTTACGTTAAGCTTTGATTGAATCTACAACCATTGGCAGTGTATAGTACAATAAAATTTTATAAGTAATAACTATAAGGAATATTGTTTACCGTAGTCATTAATAGTATCATTAAATAATTGAACACACACACAGAAAGCTGTTCCTCAGAAATTTTGTAAAAAATCAAGAAAAAATAAATAAACAAAAGAAATTATTATCTGCATGAAACATATTAAATTTTATTTATTTAGTTACTTTAAAGCATTTAAACCGCTTATTAATTTAAGCG
Organism: Heliconius hewitsoni; assembly: GCA_018230445.1. Classification (NCBI taxonomy): domain Eukaryota; kingdom Metazoa; phylum Arthropoda; class Insecta; order Lepidoptera; family Nymphalidae; genus Heliconius; species Heliconius hewitsoni. Next base: position 2,742 of record DWAN01003280.1, read on the forward strand.
TTAAGCATCAGAGATTTAGATTATAATGTAAATATACGGATGAAAGGTGCGTTTTAACAAATCATGATAAAATTTTATCGTGATCAGCTCGTGGTCGAACACCTGACTCATCTGAATCAATAAATGCATCTGGCTTTGTATAATTATGGGCATTTATAAATGGAATAGATTAGTTTTGACGTTGACTTTTGAAACGAAATTTAAAAAGTTAATTATTTTTCATACATTGTTGAATATACATTTTTTACCTTTTGTATATTTATTATTATTTTTGTTACAGATTTATTGAAACATAGATTACTTCACTCATTCAGAAATATTGGGCGTTGAAAAGCACTAACTAGGTCTACACCGTTTTTATTTAATTAAAATTACAAAACATAATTGTGAGTGGGAATTGAATCTTTAACAACTGTGCTTAACCACTTATACGGAGCTTATTTATAGAGTAATTTATATTTTTTGATGTCTTATTAAAATATTAGTATTAGTATATTATTGATAAAATCATATTGCACTCTTAGGACTACAGTGACATTAGAAATTTCTGTGACTTCAGATTTCGCAAAAAATTTACTATAAAATTATGCTTCAGTTATTGTCATACAATGGTAACTTTATATAATGATAACTTTGGTTATATTTGATCAATTAAGATTATTATATTATGTTTCATAAAAAAAGTCTTGTTATTGATTAAGTGGTTTATTTAGTTCGTATCAATATCAAATACATTGAAGTGGCTGTCATAAATGGTACTTAAGAAATAATGAAATCTATATTATTTGTATAGACTGTAGACATCGTATGCAGTGCAGAGCTACTTAACGTATTTAATAGGAAAATAGGCTTAATGTTTTTATTTCCACGACTTACTGAATGAAATACTACATGAAATACTGAAAATATACTTTTAATGAGATAACGATAAGATGCAGACACAGATTAAACATAAAAAAAACCAGACAAGCGCGAGTCGTGGTCGCCCACTGAGAGTACCAAAATTGGAAGGCCCGACGGAAAAGGCCCGACTTTTTCTCAAATTCCAATTTAGCTAAACCTGAGCCCTTTCATCTGATCATAGTTATATTGTTTTAATACATTATTAAAATAAAATAAATAAAATAATAGAAAAAAGTTATTATACATAACAAGACATTATTTCAGACGTTCAGGCGATGATAAGAATTTTTCGAAAAAGACGATAAATTTGACCAAGCAAACCCGTTAAATTAACGACTTCATTCTTACAAACGAGCACGCAAATTAGTTGTTGTTAACGAACGAGATTTACGACGAAATTAACCTGAATAATTGAATATATACTTGAGATATGCAACTACTAGTTTATAAAAATTTTAATGATAAAAATAACAAATACGTTATATTTATTAATATTTAATGAAAAAATCTAAAAACTTTTAATGGGGTAAAGAAGAGTGCATCTGCTTAATGTTAATGAAAATCACCTTTACGCTGTATCCTGCATACAGCAGGGTAGGCAAAGGAAACTCAGTGTTAAGACCCTCTGTGTTCAGTGCCGAAACTCAACGCCGAGTTTTTGCCTTGGTGCCAGAGTGAAGTAATTAAAATGTTTATAAATAAAAAATAATTCCCTCGAGTAGGGATCGCACCCACAAACTTTTGTTTTTGGAGCACCATGGCCTAATGATGTAATATTAACAATATGGTATGTATAGTAGATTCAATTCCCATTTGCGTACAACATCGTATTCCAAGCCTGAGATAAAATAGCATGTTGAATTTTTCACCCAGCACAAGGTTTGCTACAGTCTTTAACTTAACTTTAAATTTGTCTTACTTAAAGTTAAGTTATTGATATAGATAACAAAATCACAATCACTAACAACAAGAATTAAATATGGATTACAAGGCTCTGGTGAATAGGTATTTGGTAACATGTCACTTTGACGTACTTACCTATTGATATTAGCACGCCTTATCTAATCACGTCACGTTTTGTCTCGCGCCGTGTTAAATGTGGCCGTAGCCCGCTTTCGTTTGTATCGCAAAAAAAATTCTTTGATAAGCTTTTGAACAGGAGAGGTTTAATATAGAGATTAGATGTACATTTTGTTTCTATGTTAAAGAATTGTTATGTAAAATAATTGTGATATCAATTTTTGTATATTCATATATTAGTAGTTTCAAATTTAAGTTAAGATAGAAACAAAGGATGGTGTCTTTCTTCTTTAACTTTAATTTAGTTTACATTTCGAGTTTCGAGTTGCGAGTGTCGCCCAATACTATAGTCGCCCATTATTTTGCTTCTTAGGAAATGAAATGAAGGTTTGTTAGGAATTACCATCTAAAACATTTATTTTTTTAACGTCTATTGCGTTTCTATTTATTAGTCGACATATAAGACGTCACCGAATTAGGTAAGTAGTGTCATAAAATGAAATTCTTGAATAATTGCGCAAAATGTCTCCTAATACTTAATAAAATATATCATATTTTAATGAAATAAGCGTATCCGGTGAACCCCGTTTTAGACTACTTTCTAAATAAGAAAACCAATGAGTATTATCGTTGAGGTGACGGTTAAAAATCACATATTTGCATTACGCGTAGGTTTTACTTGTAATGTTTTTGGGGCGACTGTTAAAAACCAGTTTTTGTGTTTCTAGTAAATTAGATAGGATAAGAATATATTTTTATGAGGTCAATCGTCGCGCAACGGCACAAAGTGTGACTGTAAAACTTACTGGTTGTGAGTTCGATCCCCACTCGAGGAGATGAAATATTTACTTAAATTTATATTTCTATTTTATCGCTCTGGGGTCAAGGCAAAGCGCGGCGTTGAGTTCTGTCACTCAACACCTAATGCCTCCAGAATTCGGCAGAATGTGGGAAACGGAGTGTCTTAACACATTTAGGTTCCCTCTGTTTATCCTGCTGTGTGCGGGATACAGCGTGAAGCTGATTAAGAATATATTTTTGTATGGATACATATTATGTATAAGAAATATACTCAAATTGGATACTTCTTACTCAAAATATTAAGACATATATATTAGAAAAAATATATTTTGTGTTGCTCGATTGATTTCTTTATAAAGTTTTGTAGATATTGTATCTACAAAACTTTATAAAGAAATCAATCGAGCAACTTAATTGTGTACTAAGATAATAAATAATAACATAAGTCAGTTTAATGGAATTAAATTTCTGTTAAATTCTTAACCTATAAAATTTTTATTATACTTTTAGTAACGAAATATACAAAAAAAATATTTAAGATATTAAAGTTTACTTAAGGTTTCATAAGGAATCGTGTCCAGATATAAGTAATGATAGGAGATCCGTTACATGATAGGATCTATGCAATCTGACCTCTCGCGTGTTTACAGTGAAATGCCGCGGAAGTAATGGATAAAAATGTTTCATACATTGGGATTATTAATGAAGAATTGTAATACATATATCTTTTTAAATATTATATTCAAATAATGGACAACTAACTTAAATTAAAAATAAATATTTACACTTTGATATTATTTAATATAATATTATATAAGGTGGCCTCAGCGTCTCATAGGCATGCTTTCAAGCCAGAAACATCTTATAGGGTCTTTATTTTTAATTGTAAATCATAAAAGTATTACAGTATGACATTTTTAGTTTTAAAATTATGTTTTAATTGTCGTTTTTTATTTAGTTTAAATAGATCATTTCAGAGAATTCAGCCACAACTTACAACAACAATAGGAAATAAACATATTCTCGTTATCTGATAATGATTAATGCATTTTTGTAGATAAATAATCTTTGTAGTTTTAGATTGTATCACAAAAATCTTGCAAAATCATTACAAGTTTTTGTTATTAATTTTGCATTGTTAATACGAGTATCAGATTGTTTAGATATTTTCAAAAAGTACCTATACTTTAATTAAATACCATTAATAACTTCATGTATGTCTTCTTTCTACCTGAGACTAAGCTATTTTGTTTGAAATGTTTAATTAAATAATTACTTTGAAGATTGATACTTTGATGACTGATTAATACGTATATAGGTTAAAGTAAAAATAGCCACAATGTTTTTTTTATATTTTCATAACTTGTGTATTGTTAATTAATGATTCTATAAAAAATCCTTCTTTAGTACATAATTTCGAACGTCTGTGATTTTGTCTTTCAGTGGCGCACTCTGTCTGTCTTTAATCTAATGGTACTATTTAAATAGAAAATTTTTAAACTTTCTACAATATTCCACGATAGACGGAGGGAAATTAATCAAGAGCCATATTCTCCACTATCCACCTCAATTTTAAATTTATTAAATTATTTTTATTCTTCTTTCTTTTTTCTCTTTTTGTGATGAAATAAAATGAAATAATTTAGTGCAGGTCGAACCAACAAGCCTAGTTTTTATAGTTAGACGATGTGTCACTGAGCCATAACAGTCCCACTATGAATAATAATGTTAATATCATAAAAAAGTATTTTATGCTTAAAAATAATAATTAATAATATAATTGTTTTACATAAGTATAAATAATATTGAGGCTATAAATGCATTTTTGAAATATCACTAAGCAATTCCTATCATGCAAACGCAAAATGACATTTGCGAAATAAAATTTGATACTCGTGTAATTAAGACCTCAAATATTATATATTTCCAAATATATTTCTGATATTATTTTTATAATATTTATGATGAATGTATTACAAAAAATATATGTACTTACTTTATTTTCAATGTTCCCATTGACATAATCGTCGTCGTTCGACACATTCAATTCACCATTAGTTTTGTCCTTCAGCGTATAACTATTTAAAATTTCCCCTTCCAGTAAAACATTTCTAGCCTCCTCGTTTTCATCGTTCAGTTTATAATCTGTGATTATGCATTGATTATCTGGATGTCTGAGTTCTAACCTTATAGTTTTATTTGAATCTTTATCTATACTTATATTAATATTAGGTTGAATAATTTTATCTGTAACATAATTTTCGTTTGGTTCTAGACTTTTTATTTTTCTTTTCAAATTCAAATCAATAGCTTTATCAATTAATTTGGCACTATTATGTGATTTGCTCGGTTCAATTGAGAGCACATCTTGAACATAATCAACCTTTTTTCTTTTTATTAAATTTTCATTGAAAATGTCATCAACTGTAAAATTTTGCTCAGTCATGTCGAGCAGGTTGGTCATAATTTTGGTCATCTTGATTGGTACGACGAATTTAATTGGTCACATTGTATTCCGCCGAGGGTTATCGCGGGCCATTGTCGGTTTAACACGGCGTAAATCATCGACAGATCATTATCTGTACCGATGACCGCTATTTACTTCAAATATAATTTGACCTTCGATTTTGAACACAATGCCTCTTTTAAGAGGTTTGCTTAAGCTCTTATTTCGCTGGTCGCCTTATTGTTAGGCAATCGTGAACTTTTACACGATTATTGGTACCATTACGATTCGTATGAGATTTCTATTTTCTTTCGAATTGTTCTCTTTATCTCTGTCTAATACGTGGGTTCATCTTCTTCTATATAATGATATTATTGTTCACTAAGCGTTCATCTTCGTTCAATCTAATAACTATATTATTAGCTGTTGATAACGTAGTCAAAACCTCATTAACAATTTTCAAAAAGAAATCATACATGACGTTTATGTCTTAATATTAAAATTTATGAAATGTATCTTTCATAATCACTCTTAAATCTTAACACTTAAAAAAATATTTTACACACAAAGTTTTTAATCAAGTAAAAAAATGTCACATTTCATTAACAAAACTGGCTAGTCTTAAAAAAATATGTATATTCGAAATTTAAATTTCCCGCGCGTCGGCACGTGAGCGGCGCGTCGCTCGAGGCTATCACATGGAGTGGGCTGCGCGCGCCAGACGTGATAAAGATGGGGATAGCAGTATAAACGAAAGATGTAGACTGAACATGTTGTAATTAAGGTCTGTATTATATCTTTTTTATCTTAGTTTCAATCTTTTATTCTTGGTACGTTGATATATTGTTAAATATATTGGTTTTGTTATGATTTAATATGTATAATATGTAATTTAAGAAATATAACAAATCTCGGATCAATCTGAATAAAATATTTAAAATATATGTATTTCAGAAAATATAAATAGTATGAATTAATAACATAATTAGCTATTGCTTTATTTCCTATATTTAATGAATATATAGAGTTAGTATCAGAGTTTTTCTTTTGTAATATAATAGTTAGTTAAATTTATACCAAATATTTAAGTTCAAGAAAGCTCGATTGCCGGATTCATCTTAAAACTGAGCGTATACTACTTAAAAAGCTTCCTCATCGTACCACGTCGCAAATCTATAACATTATTCCTTTCATATCCAGTTTGATTGTGATTACGTGTGAGTACGAGTGAGTAAGTGAGGTTTTGTGTGTGTGTGGGTTTATATTAAGTTATATGCAAACTTTGATCTATTTTCATTATTATAATGTAATAATTATTTTATATGTCATTTAAAGCTGAATTTTAGCATTTGATAAAAAAATGTGCTTAATTAAAAACAAGTAAAAAATTTGATTACACATAAAAGTCATTTACAATTTTTTTTGTACGTAGTTAAATGTTGTTTTTATTCCACATATTAATATATTAATATAATCCTTTAAGAAATTGTAGAGTTTTGTAATATAATGTTTTAGTTAAGTATTTTGATCTTGTTACCGCGTTTGTTTAATTTAGGTTAGCAAGTGGATTATTTTTAACGGCGTTAATAAAACTTTTTACATTTACAATCCCCTATAAACTTTGTAAGAATAAAACTTACGTAAAATTAAGTACAGTGTAAGGAGGCCGCACAAAGGTTAAGGGTTATTTAGCATATGAGTATATTGTAATGTTACGAAAGTATCAACATTTTGAATTTATAGCTATCAACGTCGATAAAGGATATAAAAGGGGCTTTTAAGAAAAAGAATTTGTTTTCTGAAATGTTTTGATCGTTTAACGAATATTTAGCTTATTTTTTTATAATTTTGCGGCTTACCTTCTTTTAAGCATATTACGTAACTCTATATATTATAAGTAAATTTATGATTTTAATTAAGAATTAAAATACTCTGTATTTATTATTTATTTTAATTTGGAACGAAAAAAGGCTAAAAAAATGAATGAAAGCAGCCTGAGTGATAAGGGAGGCAGAGAGAGCCCTCTGTTATATAATAATAATCGGAAACATAGTATCGATAACACTGGGGGGAGGGTAAAAAATGTACGTACAGGTCCATGACTGTGGATGAGACGAAAAAGGCATGAAAATACCGTTGCGCTTAGTGCTCCGTTTACAAGGTCTACGTTGTACGAATACATGTGTGTTGAATTTTTTCAGTTTCACGCTATATTTCAAGATAGCAGGGTAAGCAAAGGGAACCTAGTGTTAAGACACTTTGTTCCCCACTTTCCACCGAATTTCATAGGTACTGCGTGTTGAGTGACGGAACTCAACACTGCGCTTTTGCCTTGCACATCAGATTGAACAAAAGAAAGTATTAAATATTTCGTTCCTTCGAGTGGAAATATAAACCGTCTCCTTTACGCAAATTTCTGTTTTTGACTTAGAAAAACTTCACCAGAAGTAGATTTTACATTGAACTTAGCTTTTGGACATAGTATTTATAAACCTCAAATTTTAAAGTTAAATAAAAATTCAGCTATGTATGCGTTACATACAAACACATGTTGTATTTATTTTTCAACTACAATGTAAGGAAATAATAAAGCACATTTTTTTTATAATACAATTAAAAAAAACTAAACCGGATACAACAAATGTATGAAACGTCGAATGCAGATACCGTCCGACCTTACAAAAGAGTTCAACGAATCCAACTGGTCAAATGTACGAATCCGTTTACAATAGCAACTGTAATTGGTTTATTTATCTAAATAATTGCACGCGATATGTCAATGTTTCTTTGATATGTTTCTAAATTTAATTTGTGCTTATTTTACGTTGAAATGGTTTTAATGTTAAATGTATTATGGGATTATGGTCTGTATTTTTCTAATATCATCTTTATAAAATTATAATTGATGTTTTTGAATAAAAAAATTGTTGAATTAGTTATTTATTATTAGGTATACATGACCAGGTTTAATTTGTTGTAGTTCCAGCATCGTACCACGTACCACCATACAGCTGTTTTTTATGTTGAAAAAAATATTAAATATTATTTTTACTTTTTTATGTATTTTAAAAATATATAACGAAGTGTGCCTGTTAACACCATTGGTTGTGTGTTCGACCCTCACTCTACGAAATGAAATATTTATTTACATTTACATTCTTATTTCTTCTCTGTGTCTGTTCAGTTCTGCCACTCATCACACAATGCGTTCAGAATTCGGCGGAAAGTGGGGAAGAGAGTGTTTTAACACTAGGTTACCTACCCTGCTGTGTGCGTGATACTGCGTGAAGCTAATACAATATATACTATATTAATAAATTGTTTATTCTTTTTATATTTTATATGGATTATTGAGACCACGGACAGGAAAGGACCACCGTGGTCAAGTTACACATCGTCTAAGTTTAAACGCGATGGTTGTGTTATAGAGATTGCATTGTGTTTACAGACTGATACGTATAAAATGTATTGGTTGCGGTGTTAGAAAAGTTTCTTTCTGCTTACTATGCAAATGCGTGAAAATCGAAAACAAAGAGAAATAAACAGCCATTAAAAACTTCCATTAAAAATTTATTGGCAAATAATATATGCGTGTGAAAATTCCATGTCGGCCGTCGTGGGCGGCGGTCGTCACCTATAGACGTGTCAACAGCTACTACTACGGGGTCAACGGTATATTATGACAACAATGGATTCCCAAAACACTTTACGCCTACGATTGTACCTAGTATTTTTGTATTACTTGACACTGTTTGAACAGCCATTGGAAACTTTTGCCCTGTTTAAGAATAAATTAAGTTTAGGTACTTTTGAAGAGGACGTCAGCAACTGCCACGCAGTTTTGATGTAGTTTGGTTGTTATTATTTGAATTTGTGTTTTTCTCAAGAATAAACTTTATGGTGAGAATGTAGGTCTAATGTTGATAAATAATCTTTTAACACACCTATACCTGTGTCGATTGTATTAGTAGTAATCGATCTTACACAGTTTTCTCAGTATCGGCTTGTGTAATATTATAGTTTGATGTAATATGATTTAGGTAGGTAACCTACATCACCACCCACCTATATATATTGTTGTCAATCACGTGGAAAAAAGTGAATTTCCGTCAGTCTTCAATAGATCATTAGAATCGTTACATGTTTTCGTCGTCGTACATGTTAGTTGACGTGTATATACTTATTAACAATATTAATTGATTAATTTAATGGGATCTTATCCATAGAGATTAGATGTATCAAATATTTTTGTAATTATTTTTGTCAATTATTAATTAATAATTTCTTAAAATGTCATGTACTTGTGCAATTCAGCTGGGATATAACCGTAGGTAGAGAAAGAACATTTAAGTCGCCAGTACTTGTATCATTTCTTCATATAAATAAATTCTATTGATATCGTCCATGTAGAACTTACACGTGAATTAAGTGAACATAATATATTCATTTGATTCGAGGTACTAATAATGTTACCTTTAAATGTTTCATAAGCTTACTAAAAAACCGTATAATAAATACAAATTTTAAGTACGCAAAGTAGTCGTATAAGCAAAGGGAAATTGTCCTGCCATCTATTGGTTATATGTTACAATACTTCATATTATATTCGTATTGTAATTTTAAGTTTAAATAACAGATGTCGCTATATGAAATATCTGGTGTTAACACTAACTCTTTCAAATAAGCAATAATCGGCTTAAATCGGCTTAAATAACATGTTATATATTTTTACATTATATTTCAATCAATATAGACGTATTTACGGAAAACCCATATTAATCAGTACTATTGCTACCCATATTAATCAGTGCAATAGCGCTGTCATCTAGTGGCGAGTAGCCGTATCATAAGAAAATGTGTCTTAATAACTCACCCAGGTGGCGTTACTGTCGTTAGACACAGTTTGAAATGCGGGCACACAACGAAAAGTCATTGTCTTCACTAAATATCCTTAATTGGGTCATCAAATAGATTTCTTCTTGCAGCTTACCTGTAAAAGATTAATTTAAACCTTTATTATTATATTTATAATAACTATTTTCTTATATATTTCTTCGTAATCGTTTGTACGTTTAAGATCATTAAATTTATATACCAAAAAATAAATGTTAACATATCGATGTTTAATGTTATATTAATAAATTAATATAACAAAAAAAATATATGATAATATGTCATTAATACAAGCAAATGTCGAATAACCTTTAAAACACAAACGTTAAATTAACGGTATTTAAAATATTAATAAAAATATTTAGGAATTTGCTCTTAAAACTTAAAAAAATATATACCAAGACATATTATTAGTCTAAATATTTAAATGACTCAAGTGTGATCTAAGGAAGGTAAGAATGGGGTGCCCGATGATTTATAGATGTATAGACGAGATAATTACAGCTTATTATCATCTCAAACTGAACTGGGCGATGGATTTTTTGTTTAGTACCCACAGAGTATGGACGAATCTTTTGTAAAAATTTGTAAATAGAATAAAATAGATTTACACGTTTAGACTTACACGTTTTAATGACTGAATAATTATTTTTACATTTCGGTAAATCGTTATTAATATTATAAATATTAGTAAATATATCCCGCACACAGCAGGGTAGACAGAGGGAAACTAGTGTTAAGACTTAAGACTTCGTTCCCCACTTTCTGCCGAATTCTGGAAGCATTGCGTGTTGAGTGCCAGAACTCAACGCCGCACTTAGCCTCGACACCAGAGCGAAGAAATGGAATTATAAATTTAAGTA